>JAQNDB010003869.1:0-26891 GCA_029204045.2 Tillandsia leiboldiana
CCCCGACGGTCTGTCCAGGAAAGTGGATAAATAATCCACCGCCGGACCGTTATAGGGGTTACAGATTAATAAAAACTACATAATTAAAAGCCGAAGTACGATTACGCGGTTACTACACCACTCAACCTCTTAAACAAGTTTTCGTCCTCGAAACTCAACCCGGGTGGTAGGTGAACAAGTCCGGGGAGAGCACTCCCCTCATTACATTAGATTCTAGCTCCCAAGTTGCTTCTCGCTCCTCGTGTTGCTCCAGAGTACCTTCACGTAGGGGGTGTCTCGATTTCGCAGTGATTTGGATTTCCCTGCAGGATTCCTCACAGGGGTTTCCCGTAGCTTAAGTTTCTTTAAGGTCGAGTTCTCCCTTCTTGCGCGGGTGACCGCAAAACCCCCGCTCCACCGTAGTGGCTCTATCGACAATTCTGGAAGGTGTGCAGTTCGGCTGCTTGCACCCCTCAAGATATGCTCCGCCGCCATCCACAAAGAGTTGTACCTTGTGAGCCTCGTCCCTTATGACGAACGGGACGCAGTTTGCTAGCCGGACAACGTCTCCGTTGATACTCCATGACCGTCCGGTTCCCCTGCTGGATGTGGTTCAGGTCATCCTCCAACTTTTTCTTGACACTGCTGGTGAAGAAGGCCCCGAACAGCTCCGTTTTGAAAGTTGCCCGGACGGAAGTGCGGTACCCTTAGCAGGATCGGGGCGTACCGTCTTCCACCACAAGCGGGCGTTCCCCTCCAAGCAGTGGACTGCTAGGGGACCCGCTCGTCATCCTCCATGAGTAAGTCTTCGAAAAGTTTCTCCATCGACCCCACCCATTTCTCGACACCCAAGGATCAGTCGTGTCCCCTTCGAACGTGGGTGGGTCGCATTTCTTGAAGTCCTTCAGGTGGCCCGCACCCGATCCCGCTGGTCATCACAACCGTCCCCTCCCTCGCGGCGGCGGCAGCCACGTAGGGGCAGTGTGGACTACAGTCTCCTCCAGAGTAACCCTGCTGGGTGTCCCCGGCGCCGGTCCCGTAGCCGCCGGCGGCGGTGGCACTGTCGGTGGTGCCGCGGCCGGTGCTGTCGGCCCCTGTGGGGGACCGGGGCGACCGACACCGTCGCGGCCTGCTGCTGTTGCGTCAACTGACGCACGTGCTCAGTGAGGTTTGCCAGATTCCCCGCCTTCTCCCACAATTGCTGCCGCAGGAGCTGGTTCTCCGCGGCCGTCGCCGTCGTCGCGTCAGCCTCTGCGTCCCCGGGCGATGATCTAGTACGGGCCATGTCTGTCACACATCACAAGAGTCAACTTTAGACTACCCTACTAACAACAACCATAAAGTGAGAGAAAGGACTCAACATTTTCCCCCCCTCGGTCACTCACGTTCTACAGTCCTATGCCCTACCCATTTCATTCATGTGTAGGCAAGTGAGGTGTTCCCACGGATGTCGGCACTAACTGTTGTGATTGGAAGAACCCTCTGATACCATTTAATCTGTCACGCCCCGGGGGTTTGTTTTAGCGGAAACGATTCACAAAAGTCAAACATTTGACGTAAAAATTTTTTTTTGATAAAAGAGAACCCCTCTTCCCCGGCGCATGCCCAGACCCGCCACACATACAGGATCACTCTGTAAACGGACAGAGCCTCCCCTGTATATGCACGGCGTGGCGTTCAGTACATATTCCAAACATACACAACCATTCAATCACAACAATTATTAACATACAACCAGCACTCTAATTTATTTAAAACGTATGGCCGATCATTTGGAAAGGATAAATCCACAGTTTTAAAAGAGCGCCTACCCGGCGCTTACGTTTTGAAAGCGAGTTTCGAAATCAGCATAAATCCACAAGGTTTTGAAAACAGTGCCCACCCGACACCCAAGTTTTGAAATCCATTTCGCAATCCATAAATCCACAGGGTTTGAAACCAGCGCCCACACGACACTTAGATTTTAAAAACGGTTTTCGCAATCTTTGTTTTTTTGGCTTTTGCCTTTTTCATTTTCAAATGGCCAACGGAAATAAAGGAAGAGTAACGCATAAGAGGATAACTAAATGCAACCCATACCGACATCCACGCCGACCCCACGAGGGTATCGAGAACCTCTCACATAACTACAATGTAAATGAAATGCAAAAATGAAAGAAGAAATACAGTCCAGGGTCCCCAGCGACCCAGCTGCTCCTGTCCCGTCCTCACCGCCGCCTACCTCTCCCCCCGTCTGAACCCTGTCACGAAGTGGGAAGTCAGTGACGTAAAAATAGTAGAGCAGGAGAATATAATAAAACAAACCGTGAAGATAACCGGAGCAACCACCCTCTCAAGGTGGAGAGGCAACCTGTACACCTGTATCCTGTAATACCCGGCCACGTCGGACAACTAAACCGACGGCCCATACCGTACCTGCAGAAACCCGACCACGTCGGACAACTAAACCGACGGGTCGCACCGCTCGCACCTCGGCGCCTCAAACCCCACAACTAATAAGGGGCCCCACTACGTCACCTCGTGGGTATACACGGGTCATAGACCGCTTTTCCGGAAAAGCGCACCCTTCGCGGTGGCCAAACCGCGGGTGCGCGTGTTGCAGCCTCGAGCACAGTAACCACAATGCATGAACAAGAGTAAGATAGTAACATGTATAATAAGTACTCTACTCACAAGCATAATCGAAGGTAAAACAGTAACGCGTAACGTCAGGAGTACAATAACACATAACTACTAGAGGCAGCGATAACATGTAGCATGTAGAGTAACGACAATAGGTAACATTTAAAGTGGAACGATAATATGAAATATTTAAAGTAAACGGTCGTCAAAGCTCGATGCAAAAACCACACTCAACCCACTAACATGCATAATCTATCACCCATCAATATTTAACCCAAGTACACTTAAGATTGACCCCGTCCAACATGATAGAGTTAGATGCTAAGACTAAGAAAATAAAACCCACCTCAAACACGAAGGAGAAGACGTGTGGAAACTCCAACTAAAAGACCCTCGCCGTGTGCCCAGACAGCTACAATAAAGATTACACTTGTTAAAAGCATCTTCGTGGTAAAAATACTCAAAAACGGTGCGAAACGGGCTAAAAACGGAGCTTCTGGGCTCTTTCCTGAAGATCGGTGCACGGTCCTGGCGTGGGACCGGGTCCATGACTAAACGCAGCTACGGTGCGGACCGGGAGCACGCTACAGGGATGGACCCCGGCGTCTTGGGCCGGGCCGTGCATGGGTAGGGGCCGCGCCCGGGTCCCCGGTTTCCCGCTGCGGTTGCGAGCGCCGGGTGCACGCCCAGGGCGTGCACCGCGCGGCCTGCGCACTGCCCTGTGCACCGGGTCCTGCGCCCCCGGGCCGCGATGGCGTGCGCCGGGTGCACGCCCGCCCGGGGTGACCCGCGCGGCCTGGCGCACGACCTTGTGCGCCGGGTCTGCGCCCCCGGGCTGCGGAGCGTGCACCGGGTGGCACGCCGGCGTGTGGACCGCGGCCAGAAGCATCCCCAATTCGTGAACAGTGGGTTCGTTTTCGGCTCCGGTTGCGACCTCGCGATCACGGCGGCTCCGGCGGTGACCCCGTGAACACGGCGACGGCGGCGGCGTCCTCCCCGTTTAAACACGGCGGCGGCGGCCTCCCGTTTGGTCCCCAATCTCGCCTCGCACGTGACCAACACGAAAGAAAACTCACACACAAAACCCGAGAGACCCGAACCACTCACCTCATTTTCGCCGGTAAGGAAGGAGGAGGATCGTCCCGCTCTCGTTCGCCGGATTCCGCAGGGTGTTCCTTCTCTCCGTCTCGGTTCTTCACGTCGACCGATGGAGGGGGAAACTAGGGTTCGGGTTTTCTCGCATAGGGCCTAACGCACAAGAAAGAAAAAAAAAGGGAGTGGGAAAAAGCCCTAAGTCCCAAACTCAAAATTAATTAGTCGTTTGGGCGCAAACCGGGTCTGACTTACCTCGGAAAGCGTGCCAATCGCCCTGACCGCTTATTTGAAACACCCGGAACTGCTGGTAACCTTCCAAATTAATTCTGAGAGATTCCGGAGTCGGAATTCGAATCCGGTCGCGCTGCCGCTCTCCGTTTCCGCGAGCTCTAGTGCCTAAAAATACCCGCGAGCCCCGACGGTCTGTCCAGGAAAGTGGATTAATAATCCAACCGCCGGACCGTTAGTAGGGGTACGAGATTAATAAAACTAAATAATTAAAATCCGAAGTACGATTACAGCGGTTACTACACCACTCACCTCTTAAAAACAAGTTTCGTCCTCGAAACTCAAACCGGGTGGTGGTGAACAGGTCGGGGTAGCACTCCCTCATTTTAGATTCTAGCTCCCAAGTTGCTTCTCGCTCCTCGTGGTTGCTCCAGAGTACCTTCACGTAGGGGATGGCTCGATTCGCAGTGAATTTGATTTCCCTTGCCAGGATTCTCACAGGGGTTTCCTCGAAACTTAGTCTTCTTTAAGGTCGAGTTCTCCCTTCTTGGCGCGGGTTGACCGCAAAACCCCGCTCCACCGTAGTGCTCTATCGACCACTTTCTGGAAGGTGTGCAGTTCGGCTGCTTGCAACCACCTCGAAGATATTGCTCCGCAAGCCATCCACAAAGAGTTGCGCCTTGTGAGCGTCGTCCATTATGACGAACGGGACGCAGTTTGCTAGCCGGACGAACTCCCGTTGATACTCCATGACCGTCCGGTTCCCCTGCTGGATGTGGTTCAGGTCATCCTCCAACTTTTTCTTGACACTGCTGGTGAAGAAGGCCCCGAACAGCTCCGGTTTGAAAGTTGCCCAGGACGGAAGTGCGGTACCCTTAGCAGGATCGGGGCGTACCGTCTTCCACCACAAGCGGGCGTTCCCCTCCAAGCAGTGGACTGCTAGGGGAACCCGCTCGTCATCCTCCATGAGTAAGTCTTCGAAAAGTTTCTCCATCGACCCCACCCATTTCTCGATGACCCAAGGATCAGTCGTGTCCCCTTCGAACGTGGGTGGGTCGCATTTCTTGAAGTCCTTCAGGTTGGCCCGCATCCGATCCCGCTCGGTCATCACAACCGTCCCCTCCCTCGCGGCGGCGGGCAGCCATGGTAGGGGGCAGGTGTGACTACAGTCTCCTCCAGAGTAACCCTGCTGGTTGTCCCCGGCGCCGGTCCCGTAGCCGCCGCCGGCGGTGGCACTGTCAGTGGAGCCGCGGCCGGTGCTGTCGGCCCCTGTGGGGGGACCGGGGCGACCGACACCGTCGCGGCCTGCTGCTGTTGCGTCAACTGACGCACGTGCTCAGTGAGGTTTGCCAGATTCCCCGCCATCTCCCGCAATTTGCTGCCGCAGGAGCTGGTTCTCCGTGGCCGTCGACGTCGTCGCGTCAGCCTCTGCGTCCCCGGCCGATGATCTAGTACGGGCCATGTCTGTCACACATCACAATAGTCAACTTTAGACTACCCTACTAACAACAACCATAAAGTGAGAGAAAGGACTCAACATTTCCCCCCCCCCCCTCGGTCACTCACGTTCTACAGTCCTATGCCCTACCCATTTCATTCATGTGTAGGCAAGTGAGGTGTTCCCACGGATGTCGGCACTAACTGTTGTGATTGAAAGAACCCTCTGATACCATTTAATCTGTCACGCCCGGGGGTTTGTTTTAGCGGAAACGATTCACAAAAGTCAAACATTTGACGTAAAAATTGTTTTTTGATAAAAGAGAACCCCTCTTCCCCGGCGCATGCCCAGACCCGCCACACATACAGGATCACTCTGTAAACGGACAGAGCCTCCCCTGTATATGCACGGCGTGGCGTTCAGTACATATTCCAAACATACACAACCATTCAATCACAACAATTATTAACATACAACCAGCACTCTAATTTATTCAAAATGTATGGCCGATCAATTTGGAAAGGATAAATCCACAGTTTTAAAAGAGCGCCTACCCGGCGCTTACGTTTTGAAAGCGAGTTTCGAAATCAGCATAAATCCACAAGGTTTTGAAACAGTGCCCACCCGACACCCAAGTTTTGAAATCCATTTTGCAATACATAAATCCACAGGGTTTTGAAACCAGCGCCCACACGACACTTAGATTTTAAAAACGGTTTTCGCAATCTTTGTTTTTTTTGGCTTTTGCCTTTTTCATTTTCAAATGGCCAACGGAAATAAAAGGAAGAGTAACGCATAAGAGGATAACTAAATGCAACCCATACCGACATCCACGCCGACCCCACGAGGGTATCGAGAACCTCTCACATAACTACAATGTAAATGAAATGCAAAAATGAAAGAAGAAATACAGTCCAGGGTCCCCGGCGACCCAGCTGCTCCTGTCCTGTCCTCACCGCCGCCTACCTCTCCCCCGTCTAAACCCAATCACGTAGTGGGAAGTCAGTGACGTAAAAATAGTAGAGCAGGAGAACATAATAAAACAAACCGTGAAGATAACCGGAGCAACCACCCTCTCAAGGTGGAGACGCAACCTGTACACCTGTATCCTGTAATACCCGGCCACGTCGGACAACTAAACCGATGGCCCATACCGTACCTGCAGAAACCCGACCACGTCGGACAACTAAACCGACGGGTCGCACCGCTCGCACCTCGGCGCCTCAAACCCCACAACTAATCAGGGGCCCCACTACGTCACCTCGTGGGTATACACAGGTCATAGACCGCTTTTTCCGGAAAAGCGCACCCTTCGCGGTGGCCAAACCGCGGGTGCGCGTGTTGCAGCCTCGAGCACAGTAACCACAATGCATGAACAAGAGTAAGATAGTAACATGTATAATCAAGGTACTCTACTCACAAGCATAATCGAAGGTAAAACAGTAACGCGTAACGTCAGGAGTACGATAACACATAACTACTAGAGTGCAGCGATAACATGTAGCGTGTAGAGTAACGACAATAGGTAACATTTAAAGTGGAACGATAATATGAATATTTAAAGTAAACGGTCGTCAAAGCTCGATGCTAAATACCACACTCAACCCACTAACAAGCATAATCTATCACCCATCAATATTTAACCCAAGTACACTTAAGATTCACCCCGTCCAACATGATAGAGTTAGATGCTAAGACTAAGAAAATAAAACCCACCTCAAACACGAAGGAGAAGACGTGTGGAAACTCCAACGAAACACCCTCGCCGTGTGCCCAGACAGCTACAATAAAGATTACACTTGTTAAAAGCATCTTCGTGGTTAAAAACACTCAAAAACGGTGCGAAACGGGCTAAAAACGGAGCTTCTGGGCTCTTTCCTGAAGATCGGTGCACGGGTCATGGCGTGGACCGGGTCCATGATTAAACACAGCTACGGTGCGGACCGGGAGCACGCTACAGGGATGGACCCCGGCGTCTTGGGCCGGGCCGTGCACGGGTAGGGGCGCGCGCCGGGTCCACCGGTTTCCCGCTGCGGTGGCGAGCGCCGGGGTGCACGCCCAGGGCGTGCACCGCGCGGCCTGGCGCACTGCCCTGTGCACCGGGTCTGCGCCCCCGGGCCGCGATGGCGTGCGCCGGGTGCACGCCCGCCCGGTGGACCGCGCGGCCTGGCGCACGACCTTGTGCGCTGGGTCTGCGCCCCCCGGGCTGCGGAGTGTGCACCGGGTGCACGCCGGCGTGTGGACCGCGGCCAGAAGCATCCCCAATTCGTGAACAGTGCGTTCGTTTTCGGCTCCGGTTGCGACCTCGCGATCACGGCGGCTCCGGCGGTGACCCCGTGAACACGGTGACGGCGGCGGCGGCCTCCCGTTTGGTCCCCAATCTCCCCTCGCACGTGACCAACACGAAAGAAAACTCACACCAAAAACCCGGAAAGACCCGAACCACTCACCTCGTTTTCGCCGGTAAGGAACGAGGAGGATCGTCCCGCTCTCGTTCGCCGGATTCCGCAGGGTGTTCCTTCTCTCCGTCTCGGTTCTTCACGTCGATCGATGGAGGGGGAAACTAGGGTTCGGGTTTTCTCGCACGGGGCCTAACGCACAAGAAAGAAAAGAAAGGGAGTGGGAAAAAGCCCTAAGTCCCAAACTCAAAATTAATTAGTCGTTTGGGCGCAAACCGGGGTCTGACTTACCTCGGAAAGCGTGCCAATCGCCCGACCGCTTATTTGAAACACCCGAAACTGCTGGTAACCTTCCGAAATTAATTCTGGGAGATTCCGGAGTCGGAATTCGAATCCGGTCGCGCTGCCGCTCTCCGTTTCGCGAGCTCTAGTGCCTAAAAATACCCGCGAGCCCCGACGGTCTGTCCAGGAAAGTGGATTAATAATCCAACCGCCGGACCGTTAGTAGGGGTACGAGATTTATAAAAACTAAATAATTAAAATCCGAAGTACGATTACAGCGGTTACTACACAGAGTCAGTATCGGAATCATCCTTTGTTTTCTTCGCCTTCTTAGCCTTCTTGGGCTTGATAGTATCTCTTGTATGAACCATAGCAGCCAGAAGAAAAATGATCCAGGTGATCACCATTGCTACTAGTTTCTTGTGAGAAATAAGGTCCAGTGGGAAACAACTCAAGAACACGAAAAATTGTTAATTTTCAAAAATTTAAAAAATTGTACCCAACCAATCATTATCGTGTAGAGAGACTAAGAATCAAATTAGTTTTGCAAAAAGAATTTTAAAAATAGATCAATCGCATGATTTTCGAAAATTCCCATTATATGCCCTAAAACCGAAATTTTTGAAATCGAAGGCCAAAAATCCGTTTATCTTGAGAATACCTAGCATATAATCAAAACTAATCTACCCAGAGTTCTTATTTCAAAAGAAATTTGATCAAAAACCATCCACAAACGAAAAAGATACAGAAATTTCATCACGTTTTGAGGAAGAATATGAAAAACTGTGAAAAACCGAGATTTTGATCAATAAAACTTACTTAGAATCGAAGAACTTGAGTTTGAAAGCTTCCAAGATGGATGAATTCTAGAGAGAGAAGCTCTGGAGACTTTGGAACAAAAGATTGAAGTAAAAAGAAATCAAAACCCTTTTGTTCTATATAAAACCCTAGCTGCGATCCGGATCAGTTCGTGATTCCGATCCGGATCGGCTCCCGCAGAGAATACCTGCGTTCGGGATCCGGATCGGCTTGTCCAATCCGGATCGGCTCCAACTTTTTCTTCAGAAAAATTCAAAAAAATTCTAGAAAATCCAGAAAAAGATTGTAAGAACTTTTGTGTATCAACTTTAAATGAAAAATCATCATTTCATATCAAAAGAAATAGATTATACTAAATCTATCAATAATAGCCAAATCATGAAATGAAGATTTATAAAAATTAAATCCCTTAAAGTTGAACAACTTCAATTACATCTAACTTGATCTTATGAGTAATGCCTTTATGAAATCATCAATTCGGTAAAGAAAATGAAATACCAAGATCAATAGATGTCTGAAATTCCAGATAAGTTAGATAATATATCTAGTCAATTTATTGAAGAGAGTGGCTCTTTGAGCATCTTTCATTAAAATTCCCACCTTATACCAACCTTGAAATTTTGACAGAGTCAAGTATTTCAACATGCATTTTATTTAATCAAACTTGAAAAACCTTGCTTGGCATACATGTGGTAGCTGCACACAGTACTCGGACGACCGAGGTGGTAGCTCTTTCCTCCATGTGGTGGTAGTTTTCACACTCCTCATTGGGATGTAACTCTTTCCACATCTTTTGAGCATTACACTTTTTCTTTGACACCCCCTCAATTGGCTATCAATTATTTAAGATATAAAGTATTCAGCCAAATATTGATCTCGATTTCATACTCGACTAAACAGTCAAATAAGATAAAAACTATACCAAGAGATCATCGAGAGAGAAATTGACTTTGATCAAAACAAAGATGATTTAATTCACATAAATGATCATTGCATCAAATGAATTATTATGATATCCAAAGCATAATAAATTTCTAAACATATAAAAGGATGCAGTTAAAGTCAATAAAACTAATGCTCAATTAATGTTCTATGTCTAAGCATAGATAATGAACAAAAACACAAAAACAAAACCTAACCTAAACAAGAGTTTCAAAAAGAGGTTATTTCAAGGAAAGCATTCCAATTGCTTTACGCAAATGAATAAAACGTTTTTGATCCAAAGGTTTTGTTAAAAAGTCAGCTAATTGATCTTCAGTTGAAATGTAGGAAATTTGAAGAATATTTGATTCAACTAGCTCTCTAAGAAAATGATATCTAAGTTCAATGTATTTTGTTCTTGAGTGCAACATAGGGTTTTTTGAAATGTTTATAGCACTAGTGTTGTCACATAAAACATTTACCGAAGTTGCTGAAATCCGGAAGTCGCTCAACACGCTTTTCATCCAAATAAGTTGAGTTGAACAACTACCCGCTGAGATATATTCCGCTTCGGCAGTCGAGAGTGCAATGCAGTTTTGCTTTTTACTATGCCATGCAACAAGACAATGGCCAAGATAAAAACATGCACCACTCGTACTTTTCCGATCATCCACTGATCCTGCCCAATCGGCATCTGAATATCCTATAATGTCAAGACTTGTTCCCATAGGATACCAAATTCTGAAGTTTACAGTTCCTTTGACGTACCGGATGATCCGTTTCACCGCTTTCAGGTGATCCTCCTTTGGTGCTGACTGATATCTCGCGTAGATCCCAACACTAAAGGATATGTCCGGGCGACTAGCTGTGAGGTAGAGTAGACTTCCAATCATACTTCGATAGAGTTTCTCGTCTACACTATCACTAAGAGATTCACTTCCTAATCCCTTATTGCTAGTTCCCATAGGAGTAGGAAAATCTTTAGAATCTTCTAATCCGAATTTCTTTACCAACTCCTTTGCATACTTGGATTGACACAGATGGATGCCTTCACCATTTTGTTTCACTTGCAATCCAAGAAAGTATGTCAGTTCGCCCATCATAGACATCTCAAATTCGCTTTCCATGGTTTCTGCGAATTTAGAAGCATCATTATCCTTTGTTGCTCCAAATACAATGTAATCGACATAGATTTGTGCAACAATGAAGTTATCCTGATAATGCTTCACAAAGAGAGTCCGATCTGCTCCCCCTCGAGTATAGCCCTTCTCCAAAAGGTGCTTTGTCAACCTTTCGTACCACGCTCGCGGTGCTTGTTTTAAACCGTAAAGAGCCTTTTTCAGACGAAAAACATGGTTAGGTAGTTTACAGTCTACAAAACCTTTCGGTTGAGCCACATAAACTTCCTCATTTAAAAACCCATTTAAAAACGCGCTCTTAACGTCCATTTGAAAGAGTTTTATTTTAAAGTGACAAGCAATAGCGAATAAGATACGAATGGACTCGAGTCTAGCTACAGGGGCGAACGTTTCATCAAAGTCTATACCTTCTATTTGAGAGTAGCCTTGAGCAACTAAACGTGCTTTGTTCCTGATGATGGTACCATCCTCATTTTTCTTATTCTTGAAAATCCATTTAGTACCGATCACATTGTGTTGCTTCGGAGGCGTCGTTAATTCCCAGTGTAGTGATCCGGCCTTTCGGGGTATTTTTGAATTACGTGTAGTCATTTAAGCCTTTAAGTGAAATAAAATTATTCAATTCTTAAAAGTTGGCCATTGTGGGGTGCTAGTATTTTTCTGCGATAGAGCGCGGAAAAAGAAAGCCGACGGTGCGATCGGATCTGAAATCCGATATCGGGATCCCCCGGAACGGGATTCAAAGTGATACGGTGATTAGTCGTGCATCGGAATCCGTGCAAAATATCTTGCACCCGTTAGAGATAAGGTGGGTTATCTCGTAGGGGATAATTAATTAGTTAATTAATTATCCCAGACGGAAAATAATAATTCTCTTACATACGAATTAAAGAGAAATTAATTAGAGATAAAGTGCGACTATATAAGGGATCCCAATTAAAGAAAAGAAAAGAAAAGAAAGAAATAAAAACCCTAATCGGTGAGAAGAGAAAAGAGGAAAAGAAGGAGGAAGCGGGTGAACCCGATCGCCCTGATTCACGTGCCGGAGATCGGAGAACGAGACGCCATCGTCTACGGGGAGCGGATCCGGGTCTCCAACGCCGAAAGGAAACAAGATCGGTTCTTTAATTCCGATAGATTGGGGTTAGTGGTCGTTAATCTTTTTGTAGAATTAATCGGGGGTTTTCCGTGTTCTCGTAAGGTCGTATTAATTAGTACATCGATCGCGGATTTTCGTCGGGTTTTGATCCATGTTTTATTCTCGTTCTTGATCGAGGGTGATCGATGGTTTTTATCGAGTTTAATCGATGATTTTTAGTCGGTTTCTTTTTATCGGACTTGGTCAAAAATTCGATCGGGATTCCGATTTATGTTTTGTTTGTTCGTGGATCAACGGTTTAGCCGTTAGATTTACCGCGGATTTATTCGGAGATTTTTGGGGATGTTTCATTGGAACATAGTGGGTTAACGGGAGGCCGCCGCCGCCGTTGTTAAACGGGAGGCCGCCGCCGTCATTACCATGGTCGCGGGGTCTTCGCCGGAGTCGCACGGGAGCGAAAACGGAGAAGAAATCGCGAAACGGGAGCGAAAACGGCGAAGAAAACCGCGAAATTAGGGTTTACTATGCTTGTCCATACAGCACGGTCCACGGGTCCAGGCGAGCACCCGGTGCATGCCCGCAGCGTCGGAAGCACCAGACTCGGTGCACGGTTTCGTGCACCGGCCCGGCCCAAGGCGCGCGGTGCACGCCTCATGCGTGCACCCGGCGCACGCGCTTGCGGACGAAGGGCAAGGACCCGGTGCACGCTCGGGTCGTGCACCAGCCCGGCCCGAGATGTGCGATGCACGCCTTCTGCGTGCACCCGGCGCATGCCGCCGCCGCCTGACGCCGTGAACCCGGTGCACGGTTGCCCCCGTGCACCAACCGACAGCCCGAAGTTCATTTGCTCCGTTTTTGTCCGTTTTTCCACCGTTTTGAGCGCCGTCTTCGCCGTTGGGATTACAATCTCTGCGGTTTTCTTGGCATTGCAACTTGGGATCTTTTTGGTCACTGTTTTATTTTGTTGGGTGCCGATTTTGCCGACGCTCCGCGTCTCGACGAAATTGTCGGGGGCGCGCCGTCGGGTCTCTTCTCTCATCATTTTCGCCGCCGGGGCCTTCTTGGTCTAACCATTGACGTCCCGAGTGGGCTACCGGTTGAGGATTGAGTTTTGTTGGACTTTTCCGTCGAAAAGAGTAAATTGGGTCTTGTGTTTTCGGATGTTAGTACACGCTTTTGACTATAGTTATCCGTGCGGACTTTCTTTAGGTCCAAACGCGCAGCGGGGGTGCGCGAAGGATTCGGGTGTTCCGATCTCTCTTCAAATAGGTGGGTACGGTTGCTGTAAATACAACCAGTGCAGTAAGTGCATCTATCGTCATTAAAATGCTCTTAATTTATCTAACAAAGTAGATGGACAGTTTAACCTTTCGCATAATTGTGTTTTTATCTAACAATTGAAGCGGCTACGGTCGCGGTGCTCATGACACGCCAATCTCGGCAAATCCGTTTTCGGATGCTGCACGTACACAGGCAGATTGGCCTCCGCATGGGTGTACTTTTCCGGAAGAGTGGTCTCTTATGACCCGTGTTCCTCACAAAAGTGTGGGTGCCGTGAGGACCTCTTCGCGCCCGCTGAAAATAGCACACCAGCACCGCGAAGAGGTTAAAAGCATCAAAGTAGGTGTTTGCGCACGAGGGGAGACTTTAGTCTCTCCGACAAATATTCTGGGGTTGGTGCCCAATTTAATTGATAATTCTGGGGTTGGTGCCCAATTTAATTGATAATTCTGGGGTTGGTGCCCAATTTAATTGATAAATCTGGGGTTGGGGCCCAGCTTAATATGCGCAGGGTTTTAGCGAAATGGTTCCGGTGTATTCGGTTTGCTCCTTATTTCCTTATTGATATTAGACATCTACTTTGTTTGTCACTGACATTACCCACTCCGTGACAGGTGTTATGAGGTGCGTTAGCCGGGAGGGCGGTGAGACTGCGTCGCGAGAACCGTAGTCAGAACACTTGGTTTTTATTATCTCATTTCTCTTACGCTTAATTTAGTTAATTTGCTTGTGGGTCGTAATATTCGTGGACATGTATTTCTTAGCGCTGTGGATGAGGTGTACTTTTATATTTCGGTTCTTTTGGTGATGTTTTCTTATGCGGCACGTTTTCATGATAAACCAAATGACTTCGAAAAGGTTTTCTCAAAACAAAGTGCCGTGTGGGCACGGGTTTTGCAACCGCTAGCTTTATCCTTTCTAAACACTGATGCCGCTTTAATATTCCGCATGATGATGTATGTCTATTGTATGGTTGATGGTTGGTGTTTGATGTATGTTGTTGTAAATGAGACGCCGTGCATACGCAAAGGAGACTCTGTCCGCGGGCAGGGAGAATTTGTGTATGTGGCGGTCTGGCACGCACCGGGGATGAGGTTTAAAATACCTTGTTAAGGAAGAAAAAAAAAAGATACACGCAATTTTCCGCTTTGATAGACTCAAAAACGCCCGGGGGCGTGACAGATTAAATGGTATCAGAGAAAAACAACCATAACCATAGTAGACGTGATCCACATCCACAGTGTAGGGTACCACAAGCAAATTAGACATGAGATAACCAAGGTATAGGTGCGTAGTACGTGAGAGTACGGGGAAAAGGGGAACGTAATGTAGGTGTAATCGTAAGACAGGGTGTTAGGGTTATAACCTTAGCGTTAACGTGGTTTCTTTGTCTATAGCGGACGATGGCCCGGACTAGATCGTCCACCGAGAATGCGGACGCGGACAGAGTGACCCCGACCACCGCAGAAAACCAGCTCCTCCGACAACAACTGCGGGAAATGGCCGGGCAATTAGCGACGCTGACGGAGCAGGTTCGTCACCTGACGCAGCAATAGGCAACCGCGCCAGCCGAGCGCGATCCGACCCCTCCGCCCGAAGCCACCGCACCCACTACGGGACCGCAAGGGACGGGTGGCACGACGACGGAACAGCCCCCATCCCCAAGGGATGTACCTACTCCGACGACCACGGGGCCCGTGATGGGAGCGACAGCAGGGGAGGCAGGAACGACCCCTACTCTCGGGGGGTCCGCCGCTGTAGGAGGGATCACGGAGCAACGAACGACGCGAGAAAGAGTCAGGACGAATTTGACTAGGTTCAAGAAGTATGACCCTCCCACTTTTGAGGGAGAGACGACCGATCCATGGGTCGTCGAGAAATGGGTAGATACCATGGAAAAACTCTTCGAGGACCTACTGCTGGAGGAACACGAGCGGGTTCCACTAGCCGTCCACTTTCTCGAAGGGAATGCACGCATCTGGTGGAAGACGGTACGCCCGGACCCATCTACAAACGACCCGCTACCAACATGGACGGCCTTTAGAGAGGAACTTTTTGACGCTTTCTTCTCCGATAGCGTCAAGCGGCAATTGGAAGACGACCTGAAGAACATTAGACAAGGGAACCGCTCGGTCATGGAATATCAAAGGGAGTTTGTAAGATTGGTTAACTGCGTCCCGTTTGTTATACGAGATGAACCCCACAAGGCCCGTCTTTTTGTGGACGGGTTACGGAGAGACATCTTCGAGATGGTTCAGGCAGCGGACCTGCGCACGTTCAGGGAAGTAGTGGATAGGGCCACCATAGTGGAGCGGGGGTTCGCTATCACCCGAGCTCGACGTGAGGGA
This sequence comes from Tillandsia leiboldiana, assembly GCA_029204045.2. Lineage (NCBI taxonomy): Eukaryota > Viridiplantae > Streptophyta > Magnoliopsida > Poales > Bromeliaceae > Tillandsia > Tillandsia leiboldiana. The sequence goes on from JAQNDB010003869.1 coordinate 15,651, forward strand.
TCAGAAAATAACCGGGAGAGGAAGCGGACACAGACTTACCCGGGAAGGGGTCCGTCTGGTGGGAGCCGACCCCCAAAGTACCCCAAGACGCAACAAGGAAGCAAGAGTGCACCTATTGGAAAGCCGCGACCAGCAAACAAGCCATGTGTTATTTGCGGAGCATCGCATCCAGTGACGGAATGCCTTAAGAGACAGGACCACTGTTACCGCTGCAGCAAACCAGGGCATCTTCGATTCAACTGTCCCCTGAACACTGGAGCGGCATCTTCCGCAGCCTCCACCCCAACGGCACAGCCACCAGGACGGGGTAGAGCATCAACGGGAATGCCCCCACACCCTCCGGCGCCAAGAGCAGAAGGAGAATCGCGACCACAACCAGGAGGCAGGCTCTACTCCATGGGCCAACATGGAGCGACACTGCAAGAGGAGGCGGTCGCAGGTATTACCTCCGTTTCTAATTTCCGAGCACGAACCCTGTTTGACACCGGGGCGACACGCTCCTTTATTTCCCGCACCTTTGCACAAACACATCTGCTAGAAAGTAGTCCCCTTGATGTCTTACTGACCGTCCAGACCCCTGGGGGGCCAATCGCGGCAACTGGCCTAGTACCCTCGTGTCCAATAAGACTGGGAAGGTTGACGTGCCCCTGGGATCTGGTGGTCATACCGCTAAAGGAATACGACGTGGTTTTGGGCATGGACTGGCTTACCGAGTATCAGGCGGTCATCGACTGCGAGAAGCGCCAGGTGCAACTACAGAAGCCGGGATTTCCAGAAAACGTGTACTTGTTATGTAAAAGCAATTCCTTTTTGGCTATTATCTCCGCGTCGCGAGCTAGGAAGTTGATGGAGGACGGGTGCGTGGCCTATCTAGCCTCGGTAGATTTAGCCACCCGACCCGTTCCCTCGCCTTCCGAAATTCCCGTGGTAAGGGAATTTCTGGACTTGTTTCCGGCAGAGCTCCCCGGAGCGCCGCCGGAACGAGAAGTCGACTTCCCTATTGAACTACTTCCCGGCACCAAACCCATCACCAAGGCACCGTACAGGATGGCCTTCGCGGAGTTGAAGGAACTCAAGGCACAGTTGGAGGACCTTTCGGATAAGGGCTTCATCAGACCTAGCGCGTCACCCTGGGGCGCGCCCGTCCTGTTTGTGAGAAAGAAGGACGGAAGTCTACGATTGTGCATCGACTACCGGGAGATAAATAAGGTCACCGTTAAGAACAAGTACCCCCTGCCAAGGATCGACGACCTCTTCGACCAACTACAGGGGGCGACGGTGTTTTCAAAGATTGACCTGCAGTCGGGCTATCATCAGGACCAGGTCAAGGGGGAGGACATCCCCAAAACGGCTTTTCGGACTCGCTACGGTCATTACGAATTTACAGTAATGCCGTTCGGGCTCACGAATGCCCCGGCGGTGTTCATGGACATGATGAACAGGGTATTCAAACCCTTCCTGGATTTATTCGTGGTGGTCTTCATCGACGATATCCTCATCTACTCCCGTACAGACGAGGAACATGAAGAACATCTGCGCACAGTCCTCCAGACCCTACGGGAACAGAAACTCTACGCCAAACTCAAAAAGTGTGAGTTTTGGCTCCGAGAGGTTGGCTTCTTGGGGCACGTAATCTCGGCGGCTGGAGTCGCAGTCGATCCGAAGAAGATAGATTCGGTGACAGACTGGTCCCAACCGACGACGGTGACGGAGATTCGAAGCTTCCTGGGATTAGCCGGGTACTACCGGCGCTTCGTGGAGGGTTTCTCCAAAATAGCCACCCCCTTAAACCGTTTGACTAAAAAGGGGGAAAAGTTCATCTGGACGGACAAATGTCAGAGGAGCTTCGAGGAGCTCAAGGATAGATTGACGCGAGCCCCGATTCTCGCCCTGCCAGAACCAGGGGAGGATTATGAAGTGTACTGCGATGCGTCGCGAAATGGACTGGGTGGAGTACTCATGCAACGGGGAAAGGTTATAGCCTATGCGTCAAGGCAGCTCAAGGAATACGAGCGAAACTACCCCGTGCACGATTTGGAACTCGCAGCGGTTGTGTTCGTCCTCAAGCTTTGGAGACACTACCTGTATGGGGCACACTGCAATGTGTACTCAGATCATAAAAGTCTTAAGTACCTTTTCACCCAAAAGGAGTTAAATTTGTGACAAAGACGGTGGCTCGAGCTACTGAAGGATTACGATTTAACGATCCACTACCACCCGGGAAAGGCAAATGTGGTGGCCGACGCCCTGAGCCGTAAGGGGCAGGCCGAGAAGGCAGGGGTAAGTGCCATCACCCAGCAAGATAGTCTGATTGCGGAATTTTCGCGATTAAGACTAGAAGTAGTACCAGCGGGTACAGTCGAACAACTTCTGACACTGGTGGTCAGACCTACCATGCTTGACAGAATTCTCGAGGGGCAGTCGACTGATGACCAACTCCAGCTGGTGCGAAGTAGAGTAACTGCCGACCAAGAAGGTGATTTCACAGTAAACTCCGACGGCACGATACGATTTCGGGGACGAATCTGCGTGCCGGATCTACCGGAACTCAAAGAGGAAATCCTGCGGGAGGCGCATACCGCTCCATATACAGCGCATCCCGGGGGAACGAAGATGTACAAGGACGTCAAACAGACCTTCTGGTGGCCCAAAATGAAGGGAGACGTGACTCGGTTTGTGGCACACTGCCTGGTGTGCCAACGAGTGAAGGCCGAGCACCAGCGTCCAGCAGGAAAATTGCAACCCTTACCGGTGCCCGAGTGAAAATGGGACATGATTACCATGGATTTTGTGACCGGGTTCCCGAGATCGTCACAGGGACACGATGCAATATGGGTAATCGTGGACCGTTTGACGAAATCAGCCCACTTTCTGCCCATACACATGACGTGGGCGCGGGAACGACTGGCGCAAACCTACATCAACGAGATAGTAAGGTTGCATGGGGTGCCGACGTCCATCACGTCGGACAGGGACACGCGATTTGTGTCAAACTTTTGGCAGAGCCTGCAGCGAGCAATGGGAACCAAGTTGCACTTCAGTACGACTTTTCACCCGCAGACCGATGGACAATCAGAGCGGGTGATACAAATTGTGGAGGAGATGCTTCGGGCATGCGTTTTGGACCTGGGCGAAGGGTGGGCACGGTGTCTGCCCCTAGTGGAATTTGCCTACAATAACAGTTACCAGGCCAGCATTCAGATGGTACCATACGAGGCCCTGTACGGGCGCCGCTGTCGGTCTCCAATATGCTGGGACGACTTGGGTGAGCGTAAGTTTCTGGGCCCAGATCTGGTGGAGGAGACCGAAGCAAAGGTGCGATTGATTAGACAAAGACTACTGACCGCCCAGAGCAGACAGAAAAGCTACGCGGACAACAGACGCCGAGACTTAGAGTTCATGGTGGGTGAACACGCGTTGCTCCGAGTTTCGCCCTCCAAGGGGAACCGACGCTTCGGCATAAAGGGAAAGTTAAGCCCGAGGTACGTAGGACCGTTCGAGATCCTAGAACACATTGGACCGGTGGCGTACCGATTAGCCCTGCCGCCAAATCTCGAACGAGTCCATAACATGTTCCACGTCTCAATGCTCCGGAAGTACCTAGCCGATCCCTCTCATGCCTTGGATGCCTCCACCATCGAGTTGCGAGAGGATTTAAGCGTCGAGGAGACGCCGGTGCGGATTTTGGCGAGAGAGGACAAGAAGTTGCGCAAACGAACAATCCCCTGTGTAAAGGTCCAGTGGAGCAACCATGAAGAGCGCGAGGCGACTTGGGAACTGGAATCGAAGATGAGGGAATGTTTTCCCGAATTGATTAGTGGGGTTTGTATTTAAGTTTCGGGACGAAACTTTTTATAAAGTGTGAGTGGTGTAGTGATCCGGCCTTTCGGGGTATTTTTGACTTACGTGTAGTCATTTAAGCCTTTAAGTGAAATAAAATTATTCAATTCTTAAAAGTTGGCCATTGTGGGGTGCTAGTATTTTTCTGCGATAGAACGCGGAAAAAGAAAGCCGACGGTGTGATCGGATCTGAAATCCGATATCGGGATCCCCCGGAACAGGATTCAAAGTGATACGGTGATTAGTCATGCATCGGAATCCGTGCAAAATATCTTGCACCCGTTAGAGATAAGGTGGGTTATCTCATAGGGGATAATTAATTAGTTAATTAATTATCCCAGACGGAAAATAATAATTCTCTTACGTACGAATTAAAGAGAAATTAATTAGAGATAAAGTGCGACAATATAAGGGATCCCGATTAAAGAAAAGAAAAGAAAAGAAAGAAATAAAAACCCTAATCGGTGAGAAGAGAAAAAGAAAAGAAAAGACGGAACCCTAACCGGAGGAGAAAAGAGGAAAAGAAGGAGGAAGCGGAGGAACCCGATCGCCCTGATTCACGTGCCGGAGATCGGAGAACGAGACGCCATCGTCTACGGGGAGCGGATCCGGGTCTCCAACGCCGAAAGGAAACAAGATCGGTTCTTTAATTCCGATAGATTGAGGTTAGTGGTCGTTAATCTTTTTGTAGAATTAATCGGGGGTTTTCCGTGTTCTCGTAAGGTCGTATTAATTAGTACATCGATCGCGGATTTTCGTCGGGTTTTGATCCATGTTTTATTCTCGTTCTTGATCGAGGGTGATCGATGGTTTTTATCGAGTTTAATCGATGATTTTTAGTTGGTTTCTTTTTATCGGACTTGGTCGAAAATTCGATCGGGGTTCCGATTTATGTTTTGGTTGTTCGTGGATCAACGGTTTAGCCGTTAGATTTACCGCGGATTTATTCGGAGATTTTTGGGGATGTTTCGTTGGAACATAGTGGGTTAACGGGAGGCCGCCGCCGCCGTTGTTAAACGGGAGGCCGCCGCCGTCGTTACCATGGTCGCGGGGTCTTCGCCGGAGTCGCACGGGAGCGAAAACGGAGAAGAAATCGCGAAACGGGAGCGAAAACGGCGAAGAAAACCGCGAAATTAGGGTTTACTGTGCTTGTCCGTACAGCACGGTCCACGGGTCCAGGCGAGCACCCGGTGCATGCCCGCAGCGTCGGAAGCACCAGACCCGGTGCACGGTTTCGTGCACCGGCCCGGCCCAAGGCGCGCGGTGCACGCCTCATGCGTGCACCCGGCGCCCGCGCTTGCGGCCGAAGGGCAAGGACCCGGTGCACGCTCGGGTCGTGCACCGGCCCGGCCCGAGATGCGCGGTACATGCCTCCTGCGTGCACCCGGTGCATGCCGCCGCCGCCTGACGCCGTGAACCCGGTGCACGGTTGCCCCCGTGCACCAACCGACAGCCCGAAGTTCATTTGCTCCGTTTTTGTCCGTTTTTCCACCGTTTTGAGCGCCGTCTTCGCCGTTGGGATCACAATCTCCGCGGTTTTCTTGGCATGGCAACTTGGGATCTTTTTGGTCACTTTTTTATTTTGTTGGGTGCCAATTTCGCCGACGCTCCGTGCCTCGACGAAATTGTCGGGGGCGCGCCGTCGGGTCTCTTCTCTCATCATTTTCGCCGCCGGGGCCTTCTTGGTCTAACCATTGACGTCCCGAGTGGGCTACCGGTTGAGGATTGAGTTTTGTTGGACTTTTCCGTCGAAAAGAGTAAATTGGGTCTTGTGTTTTCGGATGTTAGTACGCACTTTTGACTATAGTTATCCGTGCGGACTTTCTTTAGGTCCAGACGCGCAGCGGGGGTGCGCGAAGGATTCGGGTGTTCCGATCTCTCTTCAAATAGGTGGGTACGATTGCTGTAAATACAACCAGTGCTATTAGTGCATCTATCGTCATTAAAGTGCTCTTAATTTATCTAACAAAGTAGATGGACAGTTTAACCTTTCGCATAATTGTGTTTTTATCTAACAATTGAAGGTGCTCATGACACGCCGATCTCGGCAAATTCGTTTTCGGATGCTGCACGTACACAGGCGGATTGGCCTCCGCATGGGTGTACTTTTCCGGAAGAGTGGTCTCTTATGACCCGTGTTCCTCACAAAAGTGTGGGTGCCGTGAGGACCTCTTCGCGCCCGCTGAAAATAGCACACCAGCACCGCGAAGAGGTTAAAAGCATCAAAGTAGGTGTTTGCGCACGAGGGGAGACTTTAGTCTCTCCGACAAATATTCTGGGGTTGGTGCCCAATTTAATTGATAATTCTGGGGTTGGTGCCCAATTTAATTGATAAATCTGGGGTTGGGGCCCAGCTTAATATGTGCAGGGTTTTAGTGAAATGGTTCCGGTGTATTCGGTTTGCTCCTTATTTCCTTATTAATATTAGACATCTACTTTGTTTGTCACTGACATTACCCACTCCGTGATAGGTGTTACGAGGTGCGTTAGCCGGGAGGGCGGTGAGACTGCGTCGCGAGAACCGTAGTCAGAACACTTGGTTTTTATTATCTCATTTCTCTTACGCTTAATTTAGTTAATTTGCTTGTGGGTCGTAATATTCGTGGACATGTATTACTTAGCGCTGTGGATGAGTTGTACTTTTATATTTCGGTTCTTTTGGTGATGTTTTCTTATGCGGCACGTTTTCATGATAAACCAAATGACTTCGAAAAGGTTTTCTCAAAACGAAGTGCCGTGTGGGCACGGGTTTTGCAACCGCTGGCTTTATCCTTTCTAAACACTGATGCCGCTTTAATATTCCGCTTGATGATGTATGTCTATTGTATGGTTGATGGTTGGTGTTTGATGTATGTTGTTGTAAATGAGACGCCGTGCATATACAAAGGAGACTCTGTCCGCGGGCAGGGAGAATTTGTGTATGTAGCGGTCTGGCACGCACCGGGGATGAGGTTTAAAATACCTTGTTAAGGAAGAAAAAAAAAAGATACACGCAATTTTCCGCTTTGATAGACTCAAAAACCCTCGGGGGCGTGACAGATTAAATGGTATCAGAGAAAAACAACCATAACCATAGTAGACGTGATCCACATCCACAGTGTAGGGTACCACAAGCAAATTAGACATGAGATAACCAAGGTATCGGTGCGTAGTACGTGAGAGTACGGGGAAAAGGGGAACGTAATGTAGGTGTAATCGTAAGACAGGGTGTTAGGGTTATAACCTTAGGGTTAACGTGGTTTCTTTGTCTATAGCGGACGATGGCCGGACTAGATCGTCCACCGAGAATGCGGACGCGGACAGAGTGACCCCGACCACCGCAGAAAACCAGCTCCTCCGACAATAACTGCGGGAAATGGCCGGGCAATTAGCGACGCTGACGGAGCAGGTTCGTCACCTGACGCAGCAACAGGCAACCGCGCCAGCCGAGCGCGATCCGACCCCTCCGTCCGAAGCCACCGCACCCACTACGGGACCGCAAGGGACGGGTGGCACGACGACGGAACAGCCCCCATCCCCAAGGGATGTACCTACTCCGACGACCACGGGGCCCGTGATGGGAGCGACAGCAGGGGAGGTAGGAACGACCCCTACTCTCGGGGGGTCCGCCGCTATAGGAGGGATCACGGAGCAACGAACGACGCGAGAAAGAGTCAGGACGAATTTGACTAGGTTCAAGAAGCATGACCCTCCCACTTTTGAGGGAGAGACGACCGATCCATGGGTCGTCGAGAAATGGGTAGATACCATGGAAAAACTCTTCGAGGACCTACTGATGGAGGAACACGAGCGGGTTCCACTAGCCGTCCACTTTCTCGAAGGGAATGCACGCATCTGGTGGAAGACGGTACGCCCGGACCCATCTACAAACGACCCGCTACCAATATGGACGGCCTTTAGAGAGGAACTTTTTGACGCTTTCTTCTCTGATAGCGTCAAGTGGCAATTGGAAGACGACCTGAAGAACATTAGACAAGGGAACCGCTCGGTCATGGAATATCAAAGGGAGTTCGTAAGATTGGTTAACTGCGTCCCGTTTGTTATACGAGATGAACCCCACAAGGCCCGTCTTTTTGTGGACGGGTTACGGAGCGACATCTTCGAGATGGTTCAGGCAGCGGACCTGCGCACGTTCAGGGAAGTGGTGGATAGGGCCACCATAGTGGAGCGGGGGTTCGCTATCACCCGAGCTCGACGTGAGGGATTAGAAAATAACCGGGAGAGGAAGCGGACACAGACTTACCCGGGAAGGGGTCCGTCTGGTGGGAGCCGACCCCCAAAGTACCCCAAGACGCAACAAGGAAGCAAGAGTGCACCTATTGGAAAGCCGCGACCAGCAAACAAGCCATGTGTTATTTGCGGAGCATCGCATCCAGTGACGGAATGCCCTAAGAGACAGGACCACTGTTACCGCTGCGGCAAACCAGGGCATCTCCGATTCAACTGTCCCCTGAACACTGGAGCGGCATCTTCCGCAGCCTCCACCCCAACGGCACAGCCACCAGGACGGGGTAGAGCATCAACGGGAATGCCCCCACACCCTCCGGCGCCAAGAGCAGAAGGAGAATCGCGACCACAACCAAGAGGCAGGCTCTACTCCATGGGCCAACATGGAGCGACACTGCAAGAGGAGGCGGTCGCAGGTATTACCTCCGTTTCTAATTTCCGAGCACGAACCCTGTTTGACACCGGGGCGACACGCTCCTTTATTTCCCGCACCTTTGCACAAACACATCTGCTAGAAAGTAGTCCCCTTGATGTCTTACTGATCGTCCAGACCCCTGGGGGGCCAATCGCGGCAACTGGCCTAGTACCCTCGTGTCCAATAAGACTGGGAAGGTTGACGTGCCCCTGGGATCTGGTGGTCATACCGCTAAAGGAATACGACGTGGTTTTGGGCATGGACTGGCTTACCGAGTATCAGGCGGTCATCGACTGCGAGAAGCGCCAGGTGCAACTACAGAAGCCGGGATTTCCAGAAAACGTGTACTTGTTATGTAAAAGCACTTCCTTTTTGGCTATTATCTCCGCGTCGCGAGCTAGGAAGTTGATGGAGGACGGGTGCGTGGCCTATCTAGCCTCGGTAGATTTAGCCACCCGACCCGTTCCCTCGCCTTCCGAAATTCCCGTGGTAAGGGAATTTCTGGACTTGTTTCCGGCAGAGCTCCCCGGAGCGCCGCCGGAACGAGAAGTCGACTTCCCTATTGAACTACTTCCCGGCACCAAACCCATCACCAAGGCACCGTACAGGATGGCCTTCGCGGAGTTGAAGGAACTCAAGGCACAGTTGGAGGACCTTTCGGATAAGGGCTTCATCAGACCTAGCGCGTCACCCTGGGGCGCGCCCGTCCTGTTTGTGAGAAAGAAGGACGGAAGTCTACGATTGTGCATCGACTACCGGGAGATAAATAAGGTCACCGTTAAGAACAAGTACCCCCTGCCAAGGATCGACGACCTCTTCGACCAACTACAGGGGGCGACGGTGTTTTCAAAGATTGACCTGCAGTCGGGCTATCATCAGGACCAGGTCAAGGGGGAGGACATCCCCAAAACGGCTTTTCGGACTCGCTACGGTCATTACGAATTTACAGTAATGTCGTTCGGGCTCACGAATGCCCCGGCGGTGTTCATGGACATGATGAACAGGGTATTCAAACCCTTCCTGGATTTATTCGTGGTGGTCTTCATCGACGATATCCTCATCTACTCCCGTACAGACGAGGAACATGAAGAACATCTGCGCACAGTCCTCCAGACCCTACGGGAACAGAAACTCTACGCCAAACTCAAAAAGTGTGAGTTTTGGCTCCGAGAGGTTGGCTTCTTGGGGCACGTAATCTCGGCGGCTGGAGTCGCAGTCGATCCGAAGAAGATAGATTCGGTGACAGACTGGTCCCAACCGACGACGGTGACGGAGATTCGAAGCTTCCTGGGATTAGCCGGGTACTACCGGCGCTTCGTGGAGGGTTTCTCCAAAATAGCCACCCCCTTAAACCGTTTGACTAAAAAGGGGGAAAGTTCATCTGGACGGACAAATGTCAGAGGAGCTTCGAGGAGCTCAAGGATAGATTGACGCGAGCCCCGATTCTCGCCCTGCCAGAACCAGGGGAGGATTATGAAGTGTACTGCGATGCGTCGCGAAATGGACTGGGTGGAGTACTCATGCAACGGGGAAAGGTTATAGCCTATGCGTCAAGGCAGCTCAAGGAATACGAGCGAAACTACCCCGTGCACGATTTGGAACTCGCAGCGGTTGTGTTCGTCCTCAAGCTTTGGAGACACTACCTGTATGGGGCACACTGCAATGTGTACTCAGATCATAAAGTCTTAAGTACCTTTTCACCCAAAAGGAGTTAAATTTGCGACAAAGACGGTGGCTCGAGCTACTGAAGGATTACGATTAACGATCCACTACCACCCGGGAAAGGCAAATGTGGTGGCCGACGCCCTGAGCCGTAAGGGGCAGGCCGAGAAGGCAGGGGTAAGTGCATCACCCAGCAAGATAGTCTGATTGCGGAATTTTCGCGATTAAGACTAGAAGTAGTACCAGCGGGTACAGTCGAACAACTTCTGACACTGGTGGTCAGACCTACCCTGCTTGACAGAATTCTCGAGGGGCAGTCGACTGATGACCAACTCCAGCTGGTGCGAAGTAGAGTAACTGCCGACCAAGAAGGTGATTTCATAGTAAACTCCGACGGCACGATACGATTTCGGGGACGAATCTGCGTGCCGGATCTACCGGAACTCAAAGAGGAAATCCTGCGGGAGGCGCATACCGCTCCATATACAGCGCATCCCGGGGGAACGAAGATGTACAAGGACGTCAAACAGACCTTCTGGTGGCCCAAAATGAAGGGAGACGTGACTTGGTTTGTGGCACACTGCCTGGTGTGCCAACGAGTGAAGGCCGAGCACCAGCGTCCAGCAGGAAAATTGCAACCCTTACCGGTGCCCGAGTGAAAATGGGACATGATTACCATGGATTTTGTGACCGGGTTCCCGAGATCGTCATAGGGACACGATGCAATATGGGTAATCGTGGACCGTTTGACGAAATCAGCCCACTTTCCTGTCCTAACACATGACTGTGGGCGCGGGAACGACGGCGCAAACTACATCAACGAGATAGTAAGGTTGAATGGGGTGCCGACGTCCTCACTGTCGGACAGGGACACGCGATGTGTGTCAAACTTTTGCAGAGCCTACAGCGAGCAATGGGAACCAAGTTGCACTTCACGTACGACTTTCTCACCCGCAGACCGATGGACAATCAACGCGGGTGATACAAATTGTGGAGGAGATTCTCGGGCATGCGTTTTGGACCTGGGCGAAGGGTGGGCACGGTTCTGGCCCTAGTGGAATTTGCCTACAATAACAGTTACCAGGCCAGCATTCAAG
>JAQNDB010003870.1:0-26890 GCA_029204045.2 Tillandsia leiboldiana
CGGAGCGGGATTCGACCCTCGAGGACCTGCTGCGCGCCTGTTTACTTGATGGGGTCGGTGGGCGCGCTACCTACCCCTCGTGGAATTCGCCTACAACAATAGCTACCAGGCCGCATCCAGATGGCACCCTACGAAGCTTGTATGGGAGACGCTGCCGATCCCGATCTGTTGGGACGACTTAGGGGAACGGAAATTCCTGGGACCCGACTTGGTGGAAGAGACTGAGGAGAAGGTGCGCCTCATCAGGCGGCGGTTGCTGACCGCCCAAAGCCGACAGAAGACTACGCAGACCGACGGCGCCGCGATTTGGAATTTCAAGTGAGGGAGTGCTACCCCGACCTCTTCACCACCACCCGGTTTTGAGTTCGAGGACGAAACTCGTTTTTAGAGGTGAGTGGTGTCATAACCGCGGCTTTATTTGCCTTTCTAGACCTTCTTTTAAAATTCTTGTAAATCCACTTTTCGACTAAGGGGTCCGGGGGTGAATTATTTTTCTTTATCTCTGGGCAGACTGTCGGGGCTCGCGGGTATTTTTTAGACAATAAGCTCACGAAATGATTTCGGCGGCGCGATCGGATCTGGATTCTGACCCCGGAATCTCCCAGAATAAATTCCGGAAGTTGGCAGCAGTTCAGGCGACTTACACGTTCTTCGAGGCGGACCGGACCCAGGTTCGCACCCAAACTCATTTCGCCGAGATTGATTTGTATTTTGGGACTTAGGGTTAAGTTCCCGTGTACGGAGGCGGCTAATATTAATACGTATGTGTCGGGTTTAGTTTTGGAGTTTTCCTACCGTTCCTCTCACCCAAACCCTCCTCTTCCCACCGATCGGCGCGAGGCACCCGCGGCGGAGCAATCGAGGAACGGGAAGAACACCGCACACCTCCGGAACCGGGCACGCAAGAACGGGATAATCCTCGTCTCTCCCTCCCTCTCCATCGGCGAGTCGGAGGCGCATTGGTTCGGTGAGTTTGTCTTATGTTCTTTTTAGCTAGGGTTTCTTCCGGATCGTCGCACGGGAAGGGGGGAAGGCGGCACACCCGGCCGGCCGCACCACCGCCGTCGCGAGCGCCCTTACGCGCAGGGCTAGGCACCGGCGGGCGGGTCTGGCACCCGCGCGGGCTGGGCGCCGCACGGGGTCGCCCGTGCGTGCGGGCGGGCGCCGCGCGAGCCTGGGCGCCGCGCGGGGTCGCCGTGTGCGTGCGGGTCTGGCACCCGCGCGGGCCTGGGCGCCGCGCGGGGTCGCCGTGCGTGCGGGCTGGGCGCCCGCGCGGAGCCTGGGCGCCGCGCGGGGCCGCCCGTGCGTGCGGCCGGGGCGCCCGCGGGGACCTGGGCGCCGCGCGGGCAGCCCGTGCGTGCGCCTGGGCACCCGTGCTGGACCTGGGCGCCGCCGCTGTCAGGGAGCCGTGCGGGCATCACACCGCACGGAGCTTGATACGCGTGCGGCCAGCGCGGCAGCACGCTCGCCGCCGCCTCGGGTTCCGACTCGGCCGCCGCCGCCGCCGTCGAACCCGGGGAGCCCGTTCCACGACGGGACCCGAATGTCTGTTCTTGACCCTTGTTTTATGTTGTTATGTCACTGACTTCTCCCCGGTGGACTTTTGTAGTTTTGGGGAGCGCACCGGGACACACGGGGATAGCGCTTTGTTCATCGCTCGTAGAGGGGGTCTTACTCCTAAGTCTCAACATTTAATTCTATCTTGGTGGACGGGGTCATCCTTAAGTGGTACTTGGGTTAAACCTAGTAGGGAGGCATCATTTATTCGTTATGGCTTTACGGTACTCGTGATTAGATCTACATATTGTTTCATGTCGCTCTCTTGCACGTTATATGAGTATGCATGTGAATATATATATACTGTTTCATTTAGTTATCATGCCGGATATGTATATGTTATTTCATACGTTTTTCATACATTGATATATTTATATGGTTCACGGTTACTATGCTCGGCTGCAGCACGCGCACCCGCGGTTTGGCCACCGCAAAGGGTGTGCTTTTCCGGAAAAGTGGTCCATGACCCGTGTATACCCACAGGACGGCGTGGGGCCTCTTTAGTTGTGGGGCATGTATGCGCCAAGGTGTGAGCGGTGCGACCCGTCGGTTTAGTTGTCCGACGTGGGAGCGGTGCGACCCATTCGGTTTAGTTGTCCGACTTGGGCGCGGTGCGATTTCGTCGGTTTAGTTGTCCGACGGGATCGGGTATTGCAGGTTTACAGGTGTTTGATTCTACTTTTCCTTGCGGGGGGGAGGGGTGCTTGCTCCGGATAGACTACGGTTGGGATGTTTCTTTACCTGCTTTATTATTATCATTTTGTTTAGTCGCTGACTTCCCACTTTGCGACAGGGTCCTACAGGGGGAGAGTTAGGCGACGGCGAGGCCACGGCTAGAGGTGTTGGGTCTCAGGAGACCGGAACAGTATTTTACTCTTTACTTTCGCATTCCATTTATTATTTGTAGACTGTGGATGGTTCTCGATACCCTCGTGGGGTCGGTGTGGATGTCGGTACGGTGACAACTGAATTGTTTAGGTTTTTCTTACATCTCTGTGGGCCGCTTTGGACACTAAAATAGCAATAAAAGAACAGATTGCGAAACAACTACTATTTTCAAAACTCGGGTGTAGTGTGGGCACCGTTTTCAAAACCTTGTGGATTTCTGGTTTGCGAAAATGGATTTTCAAACCTAAGGTCGTGTTGGGCACTGTTTTCAAACCCCTTAGTTTATGTTGCTTCGAAAAAGGGTTTTCACAATATGGGTGCGGTGTGGGGCGTTTCAACAATTGTGGGTTTTATCCTTTCAAACTTTTTTTAGTTTGAAAGGATAAACCCCACAATTGTTGAAACGGCGCACCACCGGCACCCATATTTGAAAACCCTTTTTCGAAAGCAACATAAACTAAGGGGTTGAAACAGTGCCCAACGACACTTAGGTTTTGAAATCCATTTTCGCAAACCATAAATCCACAAGGTTTTGAAAACGGTGCCACACGACCACCCGCGTTTTGAAATAGTAGTTTTCGCAATCTGTTCTTTATTTGCTATTTTATTTTCCAAAGCTGGCCCACAGAGATGTAAAGAAAACTAAACAATTCAGTTGTCACCGTACCGACATCCACACCGACCCCACGAGGGTATCGAGACCCATCCACAGTCTACAAATAATAAATGGAATGCGAAAGTAAGAGTAAATACTGTTCGGTCTCCTGAGACCCAACACCTCTAGCCGTTGGCCTCGCCGTCGGCCTAACTCTCCCCCTGTAGGACCCTGTCGCAAAGTGGGAAGTCAGCGACATAAACACAAAATGATAATAATAAAGCAGGTAAGAAACATCCAACCGGTTTAGTCTATCCGGAGCAAGCACCCTCCCCCCCCGCAAGGGAAAAGTAGAATCAAACACCTGTAAACCTGCAATACCCGATCCCGTCGGACAACTAAACCGACGAAATCGCACCGCGCCCAAGTCGGACAACTAAACGAATGGGTCGCACCGCTCCCACGTCGGGACAACTAAACCGACGGGTCGCACCGCTCACACCTTGGCGCATACATGCCCCACAACTAAAGAGGCCCCACGCGTCCTGTGGGTATACACGGGTCATGGACCACTTTTCCGGAAAAGCACACCCTTTGCGTGGCCAAACCGCGGTGCGCGTGCTGCAGCCGAGCATAGTAACCGTGAACCATATAAATATATCAATGTATGAAAACGTATGAAATAACATATACATCTCCGTGCATGATAACTAAATGAAACAGTATATATATATTCACAGCATACTCCTATACGTGCATAGAGAGCGACATGAAACAATATGTATATCTAATCACGAGTACCGTAAAGCCATAACGAAATAAATGATGCCTCCCTACTAGGTTTAACCCAAGTACCACTTAAGGATGACCCCGTCCACCAGATAGAATTAAATGTTGAGACTTAGGAGTAAAGACCCACCTCTACGAGCGATGAACAAAGCGCTATCCCCCGTGTGTCCCGGTGCGCTCCCCAAAACTACAAAAGTCCACCGGGGAGAAGTCAGTGACTAAACAACATAAAACAAGGGTCAAGAACAGACATTCGGGTCCCGTCGTGGAACGGGGCTCCCGGGTTTCGACGGCGGCGGCGGCGGCCGAGTCGGAACCCGAGGCGGCGGCGAGCGTGCTGCCGCGCTGGCCGCACGCGTATCAGGCTCCGTGCGGTGTGATGCCCGCACGGCTCCCTGACAGCGGCGGCGCCCAGGTCCAGCACGGGTGCCCAGGCCGCACGCACGGGCTGCCCCGCGCGGCGCCCAGGTCCCGCGCGGGCGCCCCGGCCGCACGCACGGGCGGCCCCGCGCGGCGCCCAGGCTCCGCGCGGGCGCCCAGCCCGCACGCAGGGGCGACCCCGCGCGGCGCCCAGGCCCGCGCGGGTGCCAGACCCGCACGCACGGGCGACCCCGCGCGGCGCCCAGGCTCCGCGCGGGCGCCCAGCCCGCACGCACGGGCGACCCCGTGCGGCGCCCAGGCCCGCGCGGGTGCCAGACCCGCACCGCCCGGTGCCCTAGCCCTGCGCGTAAGGGCGCTCGCGACGGCGGTGGTGCGGCCGGCCGGGGTGTGCCGCCTCCCCCCTTCCCGTGCGACGATCCGGAAGAAACCCTAGCTAAAAAGAAACATAAAGACAAACTCACCGAACCAATGCGCCTCCGACTCGCCGATGGAGAGGGAGGGAGAGACGAGGATTATCCCGTTCTTGCGTGCCCGGTTCCGGAGGTGTGCGGTGTTCTTCCCGTTCCTCGATTGCTCCGCCGCGGTGCCTCGCGCCGATCGGTGGGAAGAGGAGGGTTTGGGTGAGAGGAACGGTAGGAAAACTCCAAAACTAAACCCGACACATACGTATTAATATTAGCCGCCTCCGTACACGGGAACTTAACCCTAAGTCCCAAAATACAAATCAATCTCGGCGAAATGAGTTTGGGTGCGAACCTGGGTCCGGTCCGCCTCGAAGAACGTGTAAGTCGCCTGAACTGCTGCCAACTTCCGGAATTTATTCTGGGAGATTCCGGGGTCAGAATCCAGATCCGATCGCGCCGCCGAAATCCATTTCGCGAGCTTTATTGTCTAAAAATACCCGCGAGCCCCGACAGTCTGCCCAGAGATAAAGAAAAATAATTCACCCCCGGACCCCTTAGTCGAAAAGTGGATTTACAAGGAATTTTAAAAGAAGGTCTAGAAAGGCAAATAAAGCCGCGGTTATTACACCACTCACCTCTAAAAACGAGTTTCGTCCTCGAAACTCAAACCCGGGTGGTGGTGAAGAGGTCGGGGTAGCACTCCCTCACTTGAAATTCCAAATCGCGGCGCCGTCGGTCTGCGTAGCTCTTCTGTCGGCTTTGGGCGGTCAGCAACCGCCGCCTGATGAGGCGCACCTTCTCCTCAGTCTCTTCACCAAGTCGGGTCCCAGGAATTTCCGTTCCCCTAAGTCGTCCCAACAGATCGGGGATCGGCAGCGTCTCCCATACAAAGCTTCGTAGGGTGCCATCTGGATGCTGGCCTGGTAGCTATTGCTGTAGGCGAATTCCACGAGGGGTAGGTAGCGCGCCCAACCGACTCCCCAGTCAAGTACACAGGCGCGCAGCAGGTCCTCGAGTGTCTGAATCCCTCGCTCCGACTGTCCGTCCGTCTGAGGGTGGAAAGCTGTGCTGAAGTGTAGCTTGGTCCCCAGGGCTTGCTGTAGACTTTGCCAAAACTTCGAGACGAAGCGGGTGTCTCTATCCGAGGTGATCGATGCCGGCACTCCGTGCAGTCTCACGATCTCGCTGAGGTAGACTTGAGCCAACTGCTCTCTGGTCCAGGTTGTGTGGATGGGTAGGAAATGAGCTGTCTTGGTTAGCCGGTCCACAATGACCCAGATCGAGTCGTGCCCTGCTGTGAACGTGGGAACCCGGTGACGAAGTCCATAGTGATCTGATCCCACTTCCACATCGGCACGGTAAGGGTCGTAATTTTCCTGCAGGCCGCTGATGCTCTGCCTTTATCTGCTGGCATACCAGGCAGTGAGCTACGTGTCGTGTCACATCCCCCTTCAACTTGGGCCACCAGAAGGTCTGCTTGAGGTCCCTGTACATCTTCGTGCCCCCCCCCGGATGCGCCGCATAAGGGGCGCGGTGTGCCTCTGTCAGAATCTCCTCCTTCAATTCCGGCGAATCCGGTACACAGAAACGCCCACGGAACCGCAAGACACCGTCACTTCCCACTGCAAAGTCGTTCTCCTGGTTCGGGTGGATCTTGTCTCGCACGAGCTGTAAGTGCGGGTCCGTCAGTTGTCCTTCTCGGATTTTCTCAAAAAAACGTCGGCTTGACCACCAACGCCGTCAGTCGAGCAACAGTGCCCGCCGGTACCACCTCCAACCTCAGTCGCGAGAATTCCGCGATCAGGGTGCTCTGCTCAGTTATCGCGCGTGCCGGCGTCTCCTCCGGTTGCCCCTTCCTGCTTAAAGCGTCCGCCACCACGTTTGCCTTCCCGGGGTGGTATTGGATTGTTAGATCGTAATCCTTCAACTTCCTGGATGCATAGGCTATTACCTTCCCCTGTTGCATCAAAACACCCCAAGTCCGATTCTCGATACGTCGCAGTACACTTCATAATCCTCTCCGGGCGTGGGTAGTACAAGAATAGACGCCCTGGTTAGCCTCCTTTTAAGTTCTTCGAAGCTCTCTTGGCACTTAGCCGTCCATAGGAACTTTTCCCCTTTCTTGGTCAACCGGTTTAAAGGGGCCGCAATCTTCGAGAAACCCTCGACGAAGCGTCTATAATATCCCGCCAGTCCCAAGAAGCTGCGGATCTCCGTCACTGTCGTCGGTGGTTGCCAGTCGATCACCGATTCCACCTTCTTGGGGTCCACAGCGATTCCCTCTGCCGAGATCACGTGCCCTAGGAAACCCACCTCTCGTAGCCAGAATTCACACTTCTTGAGCTTCGCGAACAGCCTCTGTCCCCTGAGGGTTTGGAGAATCGTTCGTAAGTGGTCCTCGTGCTCCTCGTCGGTAGATGAATAGATCAGGATGTCGTCGATGAAGACCACTACGAACCGGTCCAAGAAAGGTCTGAAGATCCGGTTCATCATGTCCATGAAGACGGCGGGGGCGTTCGTAAGCCCGAACGGCATAACCGTGAACTCGTAGTGGCCGTACTGGGTCCGGAAGGCGGTCTTTGGGATATCTTCGTTCCGAACCCGGAGCTGGTGGTAGCCCGATTGCAGGTCGATCTTTGAGAACACCGTTGCTCCTCGCAGCTGGTCGAAGAGGTCGTCAATTCTGGGCAGGGGGTACTTATTCATCACAGTAACCTTGTTTATCCCCCTGTAGTCGATGCAGAGGCGCAGGCTTCCGTCTTTCTTCCGTACAAAGAGCACTGGTGCCCCCCCAGGGTGACACACTCGGTCTGATAAATCCTTTGTCCAAGAGGTCCTCCAGTTGCGCCTTAAGCTCCTTTGACTCTGCGAAGGCCATTCGGTAGGGCGCCTTTGTGATTGGTTGGGTACCCGGTACGAGTTCGATAGGAAAAACCACCTCTCGTTCAGGGGGTACCCCGGGCAGTTCCGTCGGGAAGACATCGGGGAAGTCCCTCACCACCGCAATGTCTGACGGTGTCGCCGCGGGTCGTGTCACCAGGTCTACCGAGGCCAGGTAGGCCACGCACCCGCCTTCCACCAATCTTCTAGCCCTCGCCGATGAGATGATTGCTGGGAAGGAAATGCTCTTACACGCCAGGTACATATTCTCAGGAAAGCTCGGCTCTTGCAATTGCACCATCCGCTTCTCACACCATTGGTTCGCGGACCATCTCTGACGGTGTTGAGCAGTCAGCAACCAAAGTCTTGCGATGCGTCGAGGTACCCCGGTCCTACTACCAAACCCGGACCGACGGCCCTTAAATGCCCAGACTAACCCGACAACAAAGGGGGAGGCCACACTAATACCCTTACAAAAACTCCGGGATGTGCCAATCCAACTAGCCGGGTCACCGCCTACAAGTAATCCTCCTTTGAAAACGATGAACCCACCCGTCGCCAACACGGACTACTTCCGCCCGTCACCAACACGGCTACTAGCTCGGAGTATAACCACCATCCCGGATTGTCCGCTCCGACTGTCCGTCCTACCGAGGCGACGGTCAAAACTAAAGCTAGGTTTCAGCTCTGAGACCTACCACAAGGTCTACCCCATAGAGAAAGCTGAAAGCAGGGCATCCTAGCCAAAAGTAACCGATGCCAGAGCGCCATGCAGTCAACAACCCCTCGCCGATCAGTACTCATTCACAATCACTAAACTCGCAACCCAAATCCTCAAGGCTATACCTTGGTTATGGGAAGCTGGCGACGACAACCAAGGAATACGGTCCTACCTCCGTCTTGGTGCCGAAGGGGTGCGACACTCTGGTTAACCCCTACCGCTCGATCCTAATTAATTGCCCCTCCAAGCACCATGCACCGAACCGAGCTGCACACCCCCAGACCAAACGCTCCCTTTCCCAACTAGGAGTATTCTAAGCTCTAGGTCTGCTCACCCAAAATCGAGCCCAAACGAACAAAATTTGCTAGCCCCGGGGGCCTCATTTCTCAAATCAAAGGAGAACCCCAAGGCCCCATCACGACGATTCCTACCACCATCGCGGTGTCTACCGCAAAAAGCCGAACTATGGGTGACAATCATAAGGGAAGAATCCTCATTCCCACCCATACCTTGTCCAAGATGCAAAAGAATCGGTCGACTATCTGCTGTAACTTAAACCCAGTAGACCTAGAAGGTATCATTTAGACAAGAGGCTACCCAGTACTCACGACCGACAAACGGCCGACTCACTAACAAACACCGTCGGATTACTCTATCCCCAGTCGCCGTCACTAACGACAACCAGCACGTCGGCAGAGGGAGGGGCTCGAAAAACAACAGCCGGCGCAACGATCTGCTGTGATAACAGCCGCACCAAGTGCATGAACAACGTCAGCAGGCCCACCGTGTCCCGTGCTGGTTGCTTAATCCATTGATTCCTAGCAACCATCAATACCCCGGTGGCAGCCGGCCTCGACCCCAGTCTCCAAACCAACACGACTAATCAAGCCAAAACAACACGACTACACGAGCACGCCGACCCAGCTAAACCGGGAAACAAAACTTAATCTGCAACCACACACAACACAAGTCAGCTCTAGCCTCCTACTAGCATAGCACTCAAACAACTATCGAGAAAAGGGACCTATACTTTCCCCCCGGTCACTCGCGTTCTACACTTCTATGCCATTCATTTTATTCATTTGTAGCTAAGTGAGGTATCTTTGTGGATGTCGGGCACAAACTGTTGTGATTGAAGAAAGTCTCTGATACCATCTTAATATGTCACGCCCCGGGGGATTAATTTAGCGGAAACGGATTACAAAAGGGTATGTATTTTTTTTTGAAAACCTTCTTCCCCGGCGCGTACCCAGATCCGCCGCATATACAGGATCACTCTACAAACGGACAGAGTCTCCCCTGTATATGCACGGCGTCGCGGTTTGTACAATGTTCAATAACGAGTAAACATTCAATCACAACAATCCAAACGTATAACCATTCACAAAGTGCAGAATAAACTAACGGCCGATTAGTTTGAAAGGATAAAACCCACAATTGTTGAAACGGCGCCCACCCGGCACCCATATTTTGAAAACCCTTTTTCGAAAGCAACATAAACTCAGGGGTTTGAAAACAGTGCCCACACGACACTTAGGTTTTGAAATCCATTTTCGCAAACCATAAATCCACAAGGTTTTGAAAACGGTGCCCACACGACACCCGAGTTTTGAAATAGTAGTTTTCGCAATCTGTTCTTTTATTTGCTATTTTATTTTCCAAAGCGGCCCACAGAGATGTAAAGAAAACTAAACAATTCAGTTGTCACCGTACCGACATCCACACCGACCCCACGAGGGTATCGAGAACCATCCACAGTCTACAAATAATAAATGGAATGCGAAAGTAAAGAGTAAAACACTGTTCCGGTCTCCTGAGACCCAACACCTCTAGCCGTGGCCTCGCCGTCGCCTAACTCTCCCCCCTGTAGGACCCTGTCGCAAAGTGGGAAGTCAGCGACTAGTCATAAAAGATAACAATAAAGCAGGTAAAGAAAACGTCCAACCGTAGTCTATCCGGAGCAACCACCCCTCCCCGCAAGGGAAAAGTAGAATCAAACACCTGTAAACCTGCAATACCCGATCCCGTCGGACAACTAAACCGACGAATCGCACCGCGCCCAAGTCGGACAACTAAACCGAATGGGTCGCACCGCTCCCACGTCGGACAACTAAACCGACGGGTCGCACCGCTCCCACGTCGGACAACTAAACCGACGGGTCGCACCGCTCACACCTTGGCGCATACATGCCCCACAACTAAAGAGGCCCCACGCCGTCCTGTGGGTATACACGGGTCATGGACCACTTTTCCGGAAAAGCACACCCTTTGCGGTGGCCAAACCGCGGGTGCGCGTGTTGCAGCCGAGCATAGTAACCGTGAACCATATATATATATATATCAATGTATGAACCGTATGAAATAACATAAACATATCCGTGCATGAGAACTATATGAAACAGTATATATATAATCACAGCATACTCCTATACGTGCATGAGAGCGACATGAACCAATATGTATGTCTAATCACGGGCACCGTAAAGCCATGACGAATAAATGATGCCTCCCTACCAGGTTTAACCCAAGTACACTTATGGATGACCCCGTCCACCATGATAGAAATAAATGTTAAGACTTAAGAGTAAAAACCCACCTCTACGAGCGATGAACAAAGCGCTATCCCCCGTGTGTCCCGGTGCGCTCCCCAAAACTACAAAAGTCCACCGGGGAGAAGTCAGTGACTAAACAACATAAAACAAGGGTCAAGAACAGACATTCGGGTCCCGTCGTGGAACGGGGCTCCCGGGTTCGACGGCGGCGGCGGCGGCCGAGTCGGAACCCGAGGCGGCGGCGAGCGTGCTGCCGCGCTGGCCGCACGCGTATCAGGCTCCGTGCGGTGTGATGCCCGCACGGCTCCCTGACAGCGGCGGCGCCCAGGTCCAGCACGGGTGCCCAGGCCGCACGCACGGGCTGCCCCGCGCGGCGCCCAGGTCCCGCGCGGGCGCCCCGGCCGCACGCACGGGCGGCCCCGCGCGGCGCCCAGGCTCCGCGCGGGCGCCCAGCCCGCACGCAGGGGCGACCCCGCGCGGCGCCCAGGCCCGCGCGGGTGCCAGACCCGCACGCACGGGCGACCCCGCGCGGCGCCCAGGCTCCGCGCGGGCGCCCAGCCCGCACGCACGGGCGACCCCGTGCGGCGCCCAGGCCCGCGCGGGTGCCAGACCCGCACGCCCGGTGCCCTAGCCCTGCGCGTAAGGGCGCTCGCGACGGCGGTGGTGCGGCCGGCCGGGGTGTGCCGCCTCCCCCCCTTCCCGTGCGACGATCCGGAAGAAACCCTAGCTAAAAAGAAACATAAAGACAAACTCACCGAACCAATGCGCCTCCGACTCGCCGATGGAGAGGGAGGGAGAGACGAGGATTATCCCGTTCTTGCGTGCCCGGTTCCGGAGGTGTGCGGTGTTCTTCCCGTTCCTCGATTGCTCCGCCGCGGTGCCTCGCGCCGATCGGTGGGAAGAGGAGGGTTTGGGTGAGAGGAACGGTAGGAAAACTCCAAAACTAAACCCGACACATACGTATTAATATTACCGCCTCCGTACACGGGAACTTAACCCTAAGTCCCAAAATACAAATCAATCTCGGCGAAATGAGTTTGGGTGCGAACCTGGGTCCGGTCCGCCTCGAAGAACGTGTAAGTCGCCTGAACTGCTGCCAACTTCCGGAATTTATTCTGGGAGATTCCGGGGTCAGAATCCAGATCCGATCGCGCCGCCGAAATCCATTTCGCGAGCTTTATTGTCTAAAAATACCCGCGAGCCCCGACAGTCTGCCCAGAGATAAAGAAAAATAATTCACCCCCGGACCCCTTAGTCGAAAAGTGGATTTACAAGAATTTTAAAAGAAGGTCTAGAAAGGCAAATAAAGCCGCGGTTATTACAGTTCTCTATATTGTTATATGTTAGCATTGCATGCAGGTGTACGGTACAATAACTGAAATTGGTCGGTAAGTTTAACAGTGAGGATTCTATGGAAATTGCAAGTGAATTTCTCATAGTATGGCAATGGTATAATCAAATATTCATGTTGGTGGTTAGTGGAAGCCCACCTAAGGCAAGGCTACCATATCAGGATTAATTATCATGCCATATTAGCACATAACCTTTTATGAGGTTGGTTTATGCATTGGGATAGGATTATGTAGTTATGTGCAGGTCCTACTCCAAGGAGTGATTATGGATCGAAAATCATGGACAGGTATGGTCATTGCTAATTCTGGCATGAGGTTTATTTTCTTTATCCTTTTTAAGGACAAATGCATGCTTGTATGGACATATGTGTATGAACATATAGTTAGGCCATCTTTTACTGCTGCACTACATATTGGAATTTGACTTAGGAGAAACCATGATTGCTTTCTTTCTCCTTTTTATTTAGACTTTTGAGTCATGTTGCTCGGGTTCGAGCAGAGGTTTGGGATAGTGTAGCTGGGACCTTAGGGTCAGAGACAGGGTGTGCTTGATGTTGGATTGTGGGTTATTGCGGCAACCGCGGACAGTAGGCGGTTGACCGGATCTTGATTTATTTACCCAACTGTGGGTTGTGGGTTATTGCGGTGACCGCGGACTTTGGGCGGTTGACCGGATGTTGACTATCGCATCAGATTGGGTATCAGATTTGTTCTAGTGGATGGTGTTTCCCACTTTTTGAGTATTATTGCATCAGATCGGGGTTTTGTTAGTGGACGGAGTTTCCCACTTTGATCATAGTCTTGATCCAGTCCTGCTATTATGAGACAGTGGTTACAGAGATACTCGATACAGTGATGCTTGATACAGTGATACTTTACTCGTGTGGGTCGCTCCCCTCGAGTGCCACTCCGGAGTAGGCTTTCCACGGTGCAGAGCGCCGGGCACCATGCTGGGTTTTGAGTCCTTGGGACTCCTTTGCTTCGGTGTTATGCGTAGGCTGGCATACCCGTCGCGGCAGAGCAGGCAGTACCAGTGATTACTGGTCTATCGATTGGGTTTATTCAGTCAGATACTTTTTGTTACACTCGTGCCTGGGGGACCGAGTGGAGTCTAGTAGCTGTGTTTAGACCAGTGCTAGTATTGTTGGGAACCGTTCGGGGTTTGACGGTGGTCCCGTGGTCGTTGTGAGTTCTTTGACCATTGTGTGAGAGGTTGAGCATCTTGAGTCTTTCCGTTCTGAGAGAGAGAGGGCATGGATTTGACTATAGCCTGCATGAGCCACTACTCGATAGCGAGTCAGTCCGTTTGGACGCCCTACGTAATTCCTGCCCGTCAGCGGGAGGTGGTTGTAGGTGGGCGCAGGTTTGACTGGACCCGATGCGGCAGTCAGCTCGATTGGGTCGATTGAGCATCTCATGTGCGAGTGTTGCATATCTTCATCAGAGTTGCCCCATTTGAGCATTTGATTAGAGGCATGGTAGCTGTAGAGAGTTTCCAGCTTCTTCTTTCCGTTTTACTGCATCGGTTATCTTTTGCCTCTAGTAGTCTTGGTGGGCAGATCGTCGGGCCTTGTGGCGATACCCACTGAGAACTCCCTTTTTGCGAAGTTCTCACGCCCGTTGGGGGTTTTCCCCCCTTTTGTCCTTTCTCCTCTTTGTTTTGCAGAGTCTTGGCGGGTGTTGCCGTTCTGTGGTTGCTGTGCGTGGTGAGGGAGTAGCGAGCTAGATCCAGACCCATCTTTGGAGAGTAGCAGTACCCCCTTGGGAGGAGATCTTCCGTATAGTCGGTAGAGTGGTATTTATTTCCTCTTTTGAGAGACTGATGTAGTGAGGATATGATGTATTGAGAGCTTGTACACTGATGTTTTATTTGAGATATCTCCCTGTTGAGCTATGAGTTTTGTACTCGAGGTTATTGTATGATTATCTTTTTGGGAGAGGGACCTTGTTGTTTTATCTTCAGTTGTACAGTGGTTGATTTTATTTCTATAGCAGTTCTATCTTTTAGCTCTGATATCTGTTAGCTGTAGCTCTTTTGCAGGTAGGTCGCTTCGCCTATGCGGGTTGGCATAGGTGGCGGATCTGTTGGCGAGCCCGGGTCGCAGTTTCGACCCCGGGGCGTGACAGATTAGGTGGTATCAGAGCCTAGGTTTTAGGTCATGGTGGACTTAGAAACCCTAGGCTTGTGGTTGGACCCTAGGATGAC
This sequence comes from Tillandsia leiboldiana, assembly GCA_029204045.2. NCBI lineage: Eukaryota > Viridiplantae > Streptophyta > Magnoliopsida > Poales > Bromeliaceae > Tillandsia > Tillandsia leiboldiana. The sequence continues at coordinate 14,326 of JAQNDB010003870.1, forward strand.
TTCGTGAGAGTCGTGATTTGTAGCGAGAGTCCTGATCGAGTTTTACACCTCTCCCGAGGGGCGGGATGAGTGATTGGCATGTTTATTCTCCTAAGTAGTTATGTTGGCTGCAGACAACATAACGCTGTGGAATGGGTGACATGCTCTAGACTTTCGCTGGATTGGGTCGAGCGTTGTTGTGTGCTGATTTGTGGTTTCGTCGTGGCGAGCGGTGTCTCCCCGACACTGGGTTTTGACCCGTGTGCATCCTGTCATAGCAGTTGAGCTTGAGCGGTTGGTTTTGGGCCGGATACCCGGATTGAGGTCAGAGAGCTCCGGACCCAGATGACAGGATTTTGGAGGCATATCTGTGTTTGTGTGGCCAGCTAGTTTTGGTGACACAGTTGTCGGAGCAGTGGGCAGCCTGTCAGTGCTTTCCTCCTGAGACCACCAGGTTGCAGTACCCTCAGCGGCAGGGATTTCTGTGACGCCAATGGAGCGAGTTACCCCCTCCGTGCCAGTGTTAGTGCCAAGGCACTGAGGCAGGGTGGATTGCTGACAGCTGATGAGCTGTGGGACATTATTGATCGATGGAGCTAGCTTGGTAGATGAACCACCCCGATTCATGGAATTGAGTTGGAGCCTTAGGAGGCAGAATCGTGGTTGGTAGTGTCGGAGAGGCCACTTGAGAGCCCTTGTGGCAAGGGTTTACACAGTTGTTGAACTGCGCGTTCCATGGAACGAGGCGCATAGGATTTATGTGACCAGTAGTGGATGGCGCCAGGTTACCTTTCTGTTGATTTAGTCCCTCCTGTGCAGATTTTTGGATCTTGGATGCCGCGTTAGAGTTGGCATGGTGTTTGGAGCCTGGCGCTGCAGTTCTTTTGGATGGGGATCAGCTGCCAGAGGCAAGTTCTGGTTAGAGGCGTTTGATGCCAGATGATGGAGGACAGATCGGCCGGCAGAGACATTTGTGTCTTCCCTTCCTGGATGATGGATATCCTTGTGAATGGATTATGTAAAGCTTACCCGTGGGGGATGTTACCCTGTGTGATTGATAACTGGCATGTTTGGGGTGCAATGTTTGTGATTGAGGGGTGAGATTTGTAAGGAAAATTGTTTAAGGAATTGCATGAATCAGTTGTGTTTGGTCGTATGATGATGATATCCAGGTGGATTTCTGAGATGTCAGAGGTTGGGTGGACCCCGATGACAGCATCAGCCCTTTTATCTGAGTGGCGCAGCGGTAGCATGGATTGGCTGTCTGTAAGAGACCATATTCGTCACCTCAGTGTGGGCATGGACAGAGGTCGTGCTCCCGTTGTTATTGGTCTAGATATTTTGGCAGACTGAGCGACGACCACTTGCATCGAGCGGATGAATCTGTGCCGCCCGGTTGGAGGGCGCCACGGTAGTGGATTGAGTTGTCGCAGGTGTGATTTCTTCACAGCAGTCGGAGCCAGGACATGTTGCGTTTCTGCATGGGCTAGCGGTAGAGTCGTTACCACTTGCACTTGAGGTACAGGTTACTGTTGGCATTGTGCAAGTGGAGGAGGCTTGTCCAGTGCAGCAGAGGCCGTAAGTTATGCCGGCAGACTTATTGGTTTCTTCGGCAGCTCAGTGTTATGACCCAGTGCTTGGGATCGGTTGGCATAGTGCCACAGGATGTTTGACTGCTGAGAGAAAGGACTTTGACTTTCTGCGAGGCGGATAATGGAAGGCATTTTGTTTGTTGAGACTTTTTGAGCACACAGGTTACAGCGTCCGTGTGTGAGGTGCCTACGGCGGCAGCGGGACTTAAGGATGTCCCTATTGTCCATGAAATCCCAGGTGTAAGTCCACCTAAGCCGATGATTAGGCCGCCAGAAAGGAAGATTAAGATTGCGATTGACGTGATTCTGGAAACCGCGCCAACTTCATTAGCCCCTCATTGGATACCGCCTTTAGAGCTACGAGAGTTGATTTCTTAGGTGCGTGGATTTGATGGATAGAGGGTCTGCTTGACCTAGTGCCACGTCGTTGATACACGACGGTGAGAGCCCTTTGGGATTGGAGTCCAGGCAGGTCCAGGTATTATTTAGAACCTTTTGAAGGAGCTATATTCCGGCAGATATTGTGTGATGCCTGCGCCAATTTGGAATTTCAGCTGAGGGCATTGTCTAGATGGTGTTCAGGACACAGTAGGGGCATTACGAGTACAGTGAAGCCAATGGATTGACTAATGCCCTGTTGCCTCTAGATTGAGGAATTTTGTATTTCTGTTGGCCTTGAACGGCTGGTTAGCGGCATCCTCCAGGGATATTTTGGTTTTACCCCCTCCCTGAGTGGTTTAGAGCTTGTGCAGCATTTGTAGAGGGTGTGTCAAGATCTGTGAGGAAGGAGCCCTATGCCTAGTCGTTGTGGCACCAGCTTCAGCTTCGAGAGCTTATCTTCCTGGACTACTTCTTCTAGCCGAAGGGGCGGCGGTGGAAATTCGGCCAAAGTGGATGCTATATAAGACTGGCCGAGATCGACGGTCATTGTTGGGGTGAGGAGTTTTTGGACCGGATAGTGCCAGCAGAACTTGATGACCGGGTGATGAGATTGGTACCAGCACCGATTTTAACCTGCCAGTAGTGGGAGATGGGTTTGTGAGTTTAGTGATACCTCCCACTGTGGCGGATGAGCTACCATTGAATTTGGTTGAGCATCCAGTGTCACCCCGACAGAGCCACTGTGGTGGCGGATGCCTGGAGCAGAAGAGCTATTTGGGAGTCGAGTTTGACGGTTCCATAGCTGGCACTGTGTGGGGCCATTCTGGTGTACAGAGTTTGAGTTTGTGTCCCAGAGGATCCCTTTTGATGTGAGGCTGCGGCGGAGCAATCCACTTAGGTGGTTGAGTTGAGGGCAACCGAGTGTGAACCCCTGCTTGTTTGGGCCCCTTTTTCTGTGCAGGTGTTTGTGTGGTTGTGTTTCGGGTCGCTTGGGTTGAGCTGGCTCTTGGGAGTGATTTTAGAGCGTGTTACTCAGGCTGTTTGTTCCTTTTTCCCCCGCCTTTTGTTGGAGTTTTTGAGGTTTTTCTGCGTCTCAGCTCTGGAGTGTCATGTTTTGGACCCCTCACCCGTGATTGACTCGTTCCTTTTGGGGTCTGTGAGAGTTTGGAGTACGAGGGACGCCCGCTGCGAATTCCGACTCGTGAGGTGAGGGAATTGCGCAATCGGGCTATGCCGTACCGGTTGTTGCTGTTGTTGTTGCTGAGAAGTAATCACGGGGAGTGATAGGTGACTTGGGAGCTGGAGACGGCGGTGTTGAATATTGACCCCTGGTTTCTGAGACTCCTTGGGAGTTGCCTTAGTTTCGAGGACGAAACTTTCTTTTAGTGGGGGAGGATGTGGTGACCCGGACCTTTGCCGGGCTTCTACAGTGTGACCAGCAGCTTCTGGAAGCCTACGTGGCTTGTCGGCGGTGTTCGCGCGCCTATTTGGACACAAGAGATGGACCCTGTGAGCTTTGGTTGGCTGTATTGGCCTTCGGCTGCTTTTGCCGAATTTTAGGAAAGGATTTTGGCCAAACAGAGGGTGGATTTGGGTTCAGTGCGGAAAAACGCTTGGAAAAGGCTTTTTGTTTGCTTAATTCTGAGTCCGGATGCCCAAAAGCGGGCTCCCGGAAGTTTTGGCAGTTTTTGGGGTTTGCGGGAGCCTCCGGCAAATTATAGGTTTGGAATTTGGCAAAATGGACGTCGTTTTTGGAATCAGCGCGCGAAAACGGTCAAGATGGGCTATTTACTTACTGTTTTTGGGCTGCGGTTACTGTTCACGCCGGAACAGTGTTTCCGGCGATCGCCGGCGGCGGCGGGCAGCGCCGGCGGGCGGCGGCGCCGCCTCGGGCAGGCGGCAGGCGGCGGCACAGGGCGCGGGCAGGGCGCGGGCAGGCGCCCGGGAGCGCGGGCAGGCGCGCGGTCCACCGCGGAGGTCGTGCGCCGGGGGGGGCGGGCCACGTGGCGCTTTGCGGTTGGCCGGTGCTGCAGACGCGGTCCACGGAATTTGGTCCGGGTGCACGGTGGACCGGGTGGACACGTGGCGTGAGGTTATTGGTTCGGTGCTGTGCTCCCGGTCCACGCAACCGGTGGAGTGGGTGGCCGGGGGCAGGCGGCCGTACGGCGGGGCAGGTGGCCGTACGGCCCGGGTCAGCCGCGACGTGCGCGGTCCACGGCGCGACGTGCGCGGTGCACGGGTGGCCGGGCCACGTGTCGCGTCGCCATTGGCGGGCGCAGGTGCACCGGGTGCAGTGGGGCCCGGGGTGTTAGCGGACTGGGCTGTGTGGTGGACCGGGCCGCACTGTGCGCGCCCGAATCTTGGCGGGCCGGGCCGCACTGTGCGCGCCCGAAACCTGCGGGCTGGGCCGGGCCGCACTGTGCGCGCCCGGAACTTGGGACACATTGGGTATTTCTCCAAATGTTTTTCTCAGCCTATAAATAGGCAGCCCGAGCCCTCTTCTTTGGCTTTTTCCTCTCAGCCCAAGCTTGATCTCCCCGAGCTCCCTTCTTGGAAGATTTTCATCTTCAAGTCCTTGATCTTCCTGCCAAGTTCTGGGATTTTTGGAGGCACGAATCCCGAGGTTCCCCATTTTACGGTGCGGCGCGACGTTGCTTTCTAGTGTTCTTCTTCGGCGCAGCAGCAGTGTTTTAGCTCCCCTGGGCTACCCCGAGATCATTTTGCGGTGATTCTTGCGCCGACAGACTCCTAAGAGGTAGGGCTTCATCTTTCGTTTTGATCGCGCTTTCCCGTTTCGAGTTTTTGGCACGGATCCCGAGGCAACACTGTGACCCATTTTCTGTTTGGCTTTGTGGGACTGCATCGAGGTGTTTTGGCCATATCTTTGCGCACGAGCGTCAGCTGGAAACGAGCTTATACAACTTTTTCATCTACAGATCGCAAGGAACGCGCTCGTATTTTTATTGGATTTTTCTGAGATTTCATCAGAGGTGAGAATCACTGTTTCTCTGTGTACAGTGCTACAGTCTTTTGTGCTGAAATCTTTTGAGTGTACCACCTTGTCGAATTTTTATCTTGACTTACCGAACTCCGATTTGGGCGTGCAAGGTACCGTTGCGAAGCTATCGACGCGAGGATCGCTGTGGTATTTTTCTTGGAATTTTCTGGGCACTTTCTGCAGGTGATAATTTAACAGTTTCGGGACTGTTGTTGTATGGGATTATAAGAGTTATATTTGGGAGCCTTAGTGTAATTAGTGAGCTTTGTATTGTGCCAGGAGAGTTACGGGTGTGCTGAACTTATTGGAGCAAGGGATTAGAGTTATCTGGTGTTTTCAGCTGTTGGGCTTTGGACAGTCAGCTTTTCAGGTGGGTGCCTTATTCCCGGAACCGGTGGACGGTTCTCTATATTGTTATATGTTAGCATTGCATGCAGGTGTACGGTACAATAACTGAAATTGGTCGGTAAGTTTAACAGTGAGGATTCTATGGAAATTGCAAGTGAATTTCTCATAGTATGGCAATGGTATAATCAAATATTCATGTTGGTGGTTAGTGGAAGCCCACCTAAGGCAAGGCTACCATATCAGGATTAATTATCATGCCATATTAGCACATAACCTTTTATGAGGTTGGTTTATGCATTGGGATAGGATTATGTAGTTATGTGCAGGTCCTACTCCAAGGAGTGATTATGGATCGAAAATCATGGACAGGTATGGTCATTGCTAATTCTGGCATGAGGTTTATTTTCTTTATCCTTTTTAAGGACAAATGCATGCTTGTATGGACATATGTGTATGAACATATAGTTAGGCCATCTTTTACTGCTGCACTACATATTGGAATTTGACTTAGGAGAAACCATGATTGCTTTCTTTCTCCTTTTTATTTAGACTTTTGAGTCATGTTGCTCGGGTTCGAGCAGAGGTTTGGGATAGTGTAGCTGGGACCTTAGGGTCAGAGACAGGGTGTGCTTGATGTTGGATTGTGGGTTATTGCGGCAACCGCGGACAGTAGGGCGGTTGACCGGATCTTGATTTATTTACCCAACTGTGGGTTGTGGGTTATTGCGGTGACCGCGGACTTTGGGCGGTTGACCGGATGTTGACTATCGCATCAGATTGGGTATCAGATTTGTTCTAGTGGATGGTGTTTCCCACTTTTTGAGTATTATTGCATCAGATCGGGGTTTTTGTTAGTGGACGGAGTTTCCCACTTTGATCATAGTCTTGATCCAGTCCTGCTATTATGAGACAGTGGTTACAGAGATACTCGATACAGTGATGCTTGATACAGTGATACTTTACTCGTGTGGGTCGCTCCCCTCGAGTGCCACTCCGGAGTAGGCTTTCCACGGTGCAGAGCGCCGGGCACCATGCTGGGTTTTGAGTCCTTGGGACTCCTTTGCTTCGGTGTTATGCGTAGGCTGGCATACCCGTCGCGGCAGAGCAGGCAGTACCAGTGATTACTGGTCTATCGATTGGGTTTATTCAGTCAGATACTTTTTGTTACACTCGTGCCTGGGGGACCGAGTGGAGTCTAGTAGCTGTGTTTAGACCAGTGCTAGTATTGTTGGGAACCGTTCGGGGTTTGACGGTGGTCCCGTGGTCGTTGTGAGTTCTTTGACCATTGTGTGAGAGGTTGAGCATCTTGAGTCTTTCCGTTCTGAGAGAGAGAGGGCATGGATTTGACTATAGCCTGCATGAGCCACTACTCGATAGCGAGTCAGTCCGTTTGGACGCCCTACGTAATTCCTGCCCGTCAGCGGGAGGTGGTTGTAGGTGGGCGCAGGTTTGACTGGACCCGATGCGGCAGTCAGCTCGATTGGGTCGATTGAGCATCTCATGTGCGAGTGTTGCATATCTTCATCAGAGTTGCCCCATTTGAGCATTTGATTAGAGGCATGGTAGCTGTAGAGAGTTTCCAGCTTCTTCTTTCCGTTTTACTGCATCGGTTATCTTTTGCCTCTAGTAGTCTTGGTGGGCAGATCGTCGGGCCTTGTGGCGATACCCACTGAGAACTCCCTTTTTGCGAAGTTCTCACGCCCGTTGGGGGTTTTCCCCCCTTTTGTCCTTTCTCCTCTTTGTTTTGCAGAGTCTTGGCGGGTGTTGCCGTTCTGTGGTTGCTGTGCGTGGTGAGGGAGTAGCGAGCTAGATCCAGACCCATCTTTGGAGAGTAGCAGTACCCCTTGGGAGGAGATCTTCCGTATAGTCGGTAGAGTGGTATTTATTTCCTCTTTTGAGAGACTGATGTAGTGAGGATATGATGTATTGAGAGCTTGTACACTGATGTTTTATTTGAGATATCTCCCTGTTGAGCTATGAGTTTTGTACTCGAGGTTATTGTATGATTATCTTTTTGGGAGAGGGACCTTGTTGTTTTATCTTCAGTTGTACAGTGGTTGATTTTATTTCTATAGCAGTTCTATCTTTTAGCTCTGATATCTGTTAGCTGTAGCTCTTTTGCAGGTAGGTCGCTTCGCCTATGCGGGTTGGCATAGGTGGCGGATCTGTTGGCGAGCCCGGGTTGCAGTTTCGACCCCGGGGCGTGACACATAGTATTGGTGTGTCTGGCCCACGGTGCATCAAAGGGATGCCACAGATGGACTCTGTGAGGTATCTTTGGCTGAGTTGGCCTTCGGCTGTGGTTGCCGAATTTTAGAAGAGGAATTGGACCAAACATAGGTTGGATTTGGATTCAGCACGGAAAAACGCTTGAAAACGGCTATTTGCTTGTTAAATTTGGAGTCCGGATGACCAAAAACGGGCTACCAGAAGTTTTCGGGGAAATCTGGTGCATGGGGGGTTACCGTGGACCGGCGGGAGCCACGTGGCGGCCTGTTATTGGCCGGCTCACACCGCTCGGTCCTCGGGGGAAGCGCGGCTGGCGCATGGACCGCGCACGGGCCACGTGGCGTGTCCGGGTTGGCGGGTGCGCGCTGCGTGGTTCAGGGAAATAGGGCGCGGTTTCGGTGGACCGGGAGTACGACACGTGGCAGCCTGGCATTGGCTGGCCCACGATGTCGCGGTCCATGGTTTTTGCGGTGGGGTACGGGGCACCGGGGCGGCTGACGCGTGGCGACCGCACTCGAGTGCGCCACGCGTCGCACCCGCGCGCGATTCACCCCACCTACCCTGCTGACCGCGGGGAGGGGTACATGGCGCACCCGGGAGGCCCTTGCACCGCTGTTGCCGGTTGCGGGTATACGTGGCAGCACCAGGGACTTCCGGGCACGTCGGACGGCAGCTTCGTCCGACCCCTGGCGGATTCTGGCGCCCGAAAGTTGGGCCCGAATCCGCCAGGCCCACTTGGGTGGGTTGGGCCTATAAATAGAAGGTTTGGGGAGGCTTTTTGGCTTTTCTTTCGGGCTTTTCTCACAGTGCAAGCTTAAGGAAAATTCTTCCTCCCACAGAGCATTATAATTTAGAGGACTTTGAGGATTTTTGGAGATCACCACTCCGGCCTTTTCTGCGACGCGGCGCACAGTGACGCTTCTACTTCGACGACCCGTTTCGTTGAATTTTAGTGCCAGGACTCCCCCGACTCACCACAATCTCAGAATTTTGCGATTCTCGCGCCGTTCGACTCTCGACTAGTAGGCCTCCAACTTTGGTGTTTTGAGTTTTCTTGTTTTCCGTGCGGATTTTGGAGTTTCTCGAGATTTCATTTGACCCATTTTTCTTCGCGGATATTTGGACAGCACTGCGGAGTTTTAGCTGTATCTTTGTGCACAGGCATCGGATCGAGGTGATTCAAAAGGCAATTTTCATCTATTTTTCGCAAGGAATCTCCTGGATTTTTCTCAGAATTTTCTGAGTTCCCTTCGAAGGTGGGAATCTTTCTTCTTCCCGAGTTCTTAACACAGTATTTTTGCACAGTTTTGTTTGGGGTGTTTCCCTTTCCTGATTTAATATCTCAGCGTAGGAAACTCGGATTTGAGCGTGCAAGCACTCGTTTCGACGGGTTCGTCGCGAGGATCGTGACGGTATTTTTCTTGGATTTTTTCGGGCATCTTTCCGCAGGTGAAAACTGTGAAACTTGGACTGTTGTAATTGGGCAGATTTGGATGGAATAGTGTATATTTAATTGTGTACGTTCTTTTGGAAGGTGGCACAGTGTTGAGGATATTTCTGGACTGAGCGTGGACTTTACTTTGGGAATCAGGATTTAGCACTCGAGGTGGGTACCGTTGTCACCTCTCACTTTTGATTACCCACTAGGCTTATTAAGAGATGCCCCGGAATCATGTTGATAGCAGTATCGGGGGACTAATCTAGCATGCTTGAATGGAATTAATAATGGGTTGTTAACACTTGCATCTATAAGAAATAATCATTTCTTATGAAAGGATGAATTGTTTAATACTTTCAATTATCACAAGTTGAAACCATATCATGTTTAAATATAAGTGGGGAAACTTATACATGTATATGATTAGTTGATGGCATGTTAATATTAAGATAGTCAACAAGGCATACCCTAACTCTTGCAAGAATCGAAAGAATTGAAATTACATTGGCTAAAAAATGGACTTACATCTAGCTAGGCCACCTTTTTCTGCTACACTATCATGAGGATTGACTTAGGAGAAACCATGTTTTATTCTTTCTCCAGTCATCTAGTCATAGGGGATAGTATGCTCAGGTTAGAGCAGGAACTGGAATAGTGTAGTCAGTTATCGGGGAATTGGGGACAGGCAGGTTGAGGACAGGGTAGTTGCGGCAACCGCGGATTCTAGGCGGTTGACCGGACTGTTTATTGCATCAGATTGAGGAATAGGGGATCGGGACCTTTCTAGTGGACGGGTTTTCCTACTTGATTAGAGTCTTGATCTAGTCCTACTGTACCAGGATACTTGTGGCGACTTATTTCACTCGTGAGGGTCGCCCCCTCGAGTCCCACTCCGGAGTGTGTGCACCTATGACCGTGCCGGTCAGAAGCCGGTCTGTTGCCATAGGGGCAGGACCGTGCCGGTCAGGAGCCGGTCTGTTGCCCTAGGGCGGGACCCGTGTCAGTCAGGAACCGGTCTGCACCCCACAGCTGAGTTGTGAGTCAATAGGCATAGCAGGCAGTGCCGGTGTTCACCGGTGTCTAGATTGGGTTACCCAGGCAGGCTATATACACTGAGGTATGCATTTTAGCTATTTTGTTAGCTCATGATTTTAGAGGCGTCTTAGTGGTAACTTTTACCAGTTGTTCTTATTTATAGCTTACCACCCTTGCTTACTTTTGCCTCTTGTAATCCTAGCGGGCAGTTCGGAGTTTTGAGGTTTACCACTAGGGGAGGCTACTGTTTATAGTAGTTCTGACCCCCACTATATTTTCCTCTCTTTTGTCCCCTTTGTTTTGCAGAGTCATCTGCCGGGGTTGCAGGACCCTCTACCCAGGAGCGAGGTAAGAGGATCGCGGATTAGCTAGCAACTTCCCCGGTGCCGAGTTCTGTAGTTTGATGTACCATGGACACCCACACAGTTGTACTTTCCTTTCATTTTGGGTCTGGCTGTAGCCAGCTGGTTGTATTTACTTCGTGAGCTGGGAGAGACATGTGTATATATTTGAGAGTTTACTGTACTTCTATTTCCTGCATTTGTCTGAGGTGTATCAGTTTTAGTATAGCTCTGCTTATGCTCCAATATTATTTCATTTATATCTGAGCAGGTTAACCAGCGCTTCGTGTACACGGGTAATACCATGTGCACGGCGGAATCTGTGGAACGAGCCCGGGTTCCGGTTTACACCCGGGGCGTGACAGATTAGGTTGGTATCAGAGCTTAGGGATAGGTCAGTTGGGACTTAGGAAACTCTAGGCTTTTGCCAGACCCTAGGATGGCAGGGCGTGAGTGACGCAACATTTGCGAAAGTCGGCAAATTATTATTAGAACTCTTCCTGTGAGTGGAGAGGGACTGGCATATCCTATTTCTGTTGGACTGTTATGTTGGTTGCAGGCAAAAATAAAGTTACAGAAATAGGAGGATGACCATGACTTTCGCTGGATTGTGTGGCAGGATGCCTCCTAGGCGGCAGATTTCTACCCGGGGGACCCCTATACCCCCGGAGTTGCCGGAGCAGTACGGGCCTTCTGAGATTGGAGAGTTGAGGGCCATGGTGGCCCAGTTGGTGGAGAGTCACCGCCGACAGGAACAGAGGATTGAGCAGTTGCTTGCTCAGGTTGTGGCACCTCCCCCTACTACTGTAAGGAGTCCCCTGTACCACCGGTTGTACCGTCGACTATTCCACCAGCCCCTACGGCGCCGTTGTCGAGCAGTGGGGCCCAGAGGGTGTTCAGGCCGTTGACCCCAGCAGAGGAGCAGGAGTTTGCTGACAAACTCACCCAGTTTTGTCAGCGGGGGACCGCCTAGGTTTTCAGGACGGAGCACTCACCGTTGGGAGATAGGTCGTGGCTGGCAGCAATGAAGAAGTTATTTCGAGACTTCTTCATTGATCATAGATACAGAGTGCGCATGGCAGTACACTGTTTAGAGGGGGATGCAGATGCTTGGTGGCGTCGGGTTGAGCCGTTGGAGTTCCAGGTTACCCGACAGCTATCTTGGTCAGAGTTCAGACGGATGATCCTTGACACTTATTTCTCCACGAGCGAAAGAAAAAGATAGAGGATGATCTGAAGAATCTCCAGCAGGGTGACCGAGCGGTGTGGGATTACTTTCAGGAGTTTACGCAGTTGCTCAACTGCGTACCTATGTTGCTAGGGACGGGCCGCACCAGGTGGAGCTTTTTAAGACGGGTCTGCGCCCGGAGATTTATACCTTGGTTCACGCCCAGAGGCTTCAGACCTTGTCAAAGGTAGTTGACCATGCACATGGGTAGAGAGGGGATCACGTTGTCGCGAGACGTGGAGGCTCGGTCGCTCAGAGTTCTGAGAGGAAGCGACCGGCGCCAGACGATGGGGGACAGGCCAGCTCCTGGAGGCCGCCCCGACCGTCACCGCCTCAGTTTACGGGCCATGGGCGTTCGGAGCGGCGAGGGCCTGGGGGATCCCAGAGACCCCCACAGCAGCAGTAGCAGCCCCAGCGACAGCAGCAGCACTCACAGCAGCAGAGGTCGCAGTCGCGACAGCAGGGTCACAGCGGCAGAGGCAACAGCAGCAGCAGTCGAGGCAGACCAGGTCTACAGTTGGGTGTGTTTTCTGCAGGGGTCAGCACCCCTCTGATACTTGTGATTAGAGGAACGGTCGCTGTTACAGATGCGGGCAGTCAGGTCATCTGCGAGCTACCTGCCCTTTCTCGACATCGCCGGCTCCCTCCTCGGCATCGGTACCTTCGGCACCCCATAGCTGAGTTGTGAGTCAGTAGGCATAGCAGGCAGTGCCAGTATTATTTCATTTATATCTGAGCAGGTACCAGCGCTTCGTGTACACGAAAATACCGTGTGCACGGCGGATCTGTGAACTAGCCCGGGTTTTCGGTTTACAACCCGAGGCGTGACAGGGATGCTCGGAAATGCGTAAAATGGGAGAAAGGAAGCTCGGATCCCTTTTATAGGCTGCTCAAACAATCCCAAAATGACGGATAAGTCCCCAGTTCCGGGCGCCCGTAAGATTCGGGCTGCTACAGTGTAGGGCCCGGCCCAACACTGTGCAGCCCGAATCCCTC
>JAQNDB010003871.1:0-26888 GCA_029204045.2 Tillandsia leiboldiana
GAACGAGCCAAATACTCTTCAACTAACTAATTCGGCTGGTACGACGATTGCAGACATATCGTTATCTGCGATCTTGAATGACTCATCTCGCGCGATCATCCTTTTTCGGGTTCCCGTGGGATGGTATTCACGATTCAGATGAATATTTATATGTGGGTGGGATACATTAGGGTATCAGGTATTGCGGATTCATACTTCCAATAGACGCAAGCATCTATGTTATTACCCCCGTTGAAATTGGGGCACCTTCGATTAAGTGAGAAGGATAGACATAAATCATAACCTAATGAATATACCAAATTCCTAAGTATAATATTAGGATTCAGTGGATTTGAAGTTGACTAGATCCTGAGTATATGTGTTGAAAGCTAGCGACATTAAAATCTAATTATATGTGTTAGAGTGTAACTGGGTTCAATTGGCTCTAAGTATATGTTTTAGAGTCCAATTATTTGATTCCACATTTGGCGTATGTTCCAAAGTGAGATATCCAAATCCCAAGTTCATGTATTGGAGGGGGTCGCTTCAGCGTTATGCTACTCGAAAGTAGAAAGTGGCTAAGTCCTAAGTATGTATCAGGAATTGGTCGGACTTCGGTATAGTTTTCACTCTAATTATATGTGTTAGAGTGAGAATTTGACTAAACCCTAAGTATATGTATTAGGATTCGTCAAATTTGATTGATGTTTTGCGCTAGCTCTGTGTGCTAGAGAAAAGGTTGAAAACCTTAGATATTATAGGATTCGTAGGTTTGATTTGGTTCCACTCTAAAGATATGTGCTAGAGCAAAAAGGTTGACTAGGCCTAAGATATGTATTGGGGGGTAGTCGGGTGCTTTGATTGAACTCTAAGTTCTGTATTAGAGCTCTATCGACTTTGATTTGGTAACTTAAAGTCTAGATTAGATATAGTCAGTTTGGATAAGTTTTATCTTAAACATTGTTCAGTGATGGGATTGAATAGGTCTTGGGCTTCTTTATGGATTGAAGGCTTGGGTCATTTATGGGTTGGAATGGATTTGGGTTTTATTGTGGGTTGGAATGGGTAGGTTTTATTTGTGGATCGAATGGGTTTGGATTTTATTTGTGGGTCGAATAGGTTTGGGTTTTTATCTGTGGGCGAATAGTTTTGGGTTTATTTGTTTCCATGGCTTTGGGGCCGTATGTGGACTGTGCGTTTTTGAATTCATTTATTAGACCCTTTGAATTTTGTTTGGAATAATTTCGATCTAAAGAAATTCTTCAATGGGTTCGAGATATCCCTTTATTGTTAAATAATTTGGGGTACGAAAAAAAATTCCTTTATTTATCTTGGGGTCTGCGGAGGAAGGAACCCTCTTCTGCTTTAGCTGTGTGAGGACCTGGATCCCCACGACGAGATTACTGGATCATCTACAGCTCCCGGAGGCCTATGTGGCGTGTTGGTGAGATTTGTGCCCCATTTGGACATTAGTGTTGGGCTCAGTGTGTTTTTGGATCACGTGGGTGATCATTGGACTCCGTCGGAGCTCCAAAAGTGGTTTCGCGCGCCAAGGATATTTAAATTGGACTCAGTGCGAAGTTCGGACCAAGGATTACCTTTCCGGATGCCTTCGGCAAATTTTGGAGTTGGAATTTGGCGAAATGGACATCAAATTCGGATTCAGCGCGCGAAAACGGTTAAAACGGACTACCCACTTGTTATTTTTGGGCTCTGGACACTGTTCACGCCGGAACAGTGTTTCCGGCGGCGGCGGCAGCGGCGGAGCGGCCGCAGGCAGCGCGGCGGACGGAGGCGCGGGCCGCCCGGTCCACGCGGCAGGCGTGCGCCGGGGGCGGGACGCGTGGCGGCTCGGGAGTGGGCCGGTCCGCGGGGCGCGGTCTACGGGGGAGTGCGGGGCGCACGGTGGACCGGGGGTGACACGTGGCAGGTTTGCATTGGTTCGGTCCACACGATTTCGTGCACCGGGTTCACTAGGCAGTGGCATGACACGTGGCGTTCTCCGATTGGGGGTCTACTGTGCGCGGCAGGGTGGCAGGCGGCGGCGTCAGGCGCACGTGGGCGCGGTCGGGCGGATTCCCGCGCTTGGGGAGGACACGTGTCGGCGTCTGGGGGGCGCGACGTGTCGCGCGGGGAGCGGCTGGGGTTGCTGTCCGCTGTTTGGCGGGCGACGTGGCGGCCCAGGAGGGATTCGGGCGGCTACAGTGTTCGGGCGCGGGGATTTCGGGCTGCTACAGTGCGCGCCCGAAAATTCCCAGCGCCCGGAAATCCGGACATATCCGGTATTTTCCAATTGTTTCAGCTGCCTATAAATAGCGATCCGAGCTCTCTTCTTCTCCCTTTTTCCACCATTTCCGAGCCTCTTCTCGCCGGGGTGCCTTCAGCAAAGTTGATCCTCGTGTTTGGCTGCATCTTTCTGCAAAGTTTTGGGATTTTTGGTGGCACGCTTATCGAGGTTTCTATTTTTACGGCGCGGCGCGACGCTCGTTCGTTTGTGGTCTTCTTCGTCGCGTTTTGGTGCGAGGACTCCCCCGGCTTACCCGAGCACCTTTTTCAGTGATTCTTGCGCCGTTGGCTTCACGACA
Source organism: Tillandsia leiboldiana (assembly GCA_029204045.2). Lineage (NCBI taxonomy): Eukaryota > Viridiplantae > Streptophyta > Magnoliopsida > Poales > Bromeliaceae > Tillandsia > Tillandsia leiboldiana. The sequence goes on from JAQNDB010003871.1 coordinate 2,565, forward strand.
GGTAGGGCTATGTTTCCCATGTTTACTGGTTTTTCCCATTCCGAGCTTTTCATGGGTCTTTCGGATCATCTTGTAACCCCTTTTCTGGGCGGAGTTCTGGGACAGCGGCGCGGTGTTTTGGTGATATCTTCGCGCACAGGCATCGGATTGGGGCGATTCAAGAGGCGATTTGCATCTACACATCACGAGGAATATGCCCAAATTTTCTTGGAATTTTCTGAATATTTCTCGAAGGTGAAGATTATCTGTGAACAGTAATTGTTGCTACAGTTTTTGAGTGTAGTTTGATTCGGGGTGGTTCCCTTGTCCGAATTGTTTCTCAGTGTAGGAAGCTCGGAATTGGACGTGCAGGTACTCGTTTCGAAGGTATCGACGCGAGGATTACTGTGGTATTTTTATTGGATTTTTCTGGGCACTTGCAGCAGGTGAAATATGCGCGGCTTTGGGACTGATTTTCAGATTGTGTATGTTTGGTTAATTTGGAATAAAAGTGTAATGTTGAGCGTTATTGTTGTGCCCAGGGGTGTTTTTAGCTGTTTGAAGCCGAGGCTTGCGCGACTTGTACCGTGGGTGTTATGTTGGCAGATTTTGGACCGCGGGCGTCTACCCACTTCACCGACTTCAGGTTTGCCTTGGGTTAAGCGCTTCAGGTGGGTGAGCTTATTTCAGTAATTGTTTAAGGCAATGTTTATGCTGTGGCAAGTATAAGTCCACTTGTGGGGATGTCACCCCTCTATGACTGATGCATGCATGTGTAGGGTACATAGTTTATATTGGTAAGTAGGTAAGCTTGTTATTGATATCGGTATAAATGATTGCAAGAATAGTATTTATGAGGTATACTGAGGATTTGCATGACTTGGACATCTATATGATGACTAGTGTAAGCTTACCTAGGATAATGTTACCCTATGAGATTCTATAACATGCCATGTTAGCACATAGCCTTTCTTGTGGTTGGATTATGATTTGGGACAGGATTTCGTAGCTATGTGCGGATTTGTACTCTGAGGAGTTATTATGATCATTCTATTAATGAACCCTGAGTTGTGGACAGTTTTAGTTTTGAGATTCCGGCATGTTGCTTATTCCTAAAGGAACTATTATTATGCTTTACCCCCTTTATTTCCTTGAGGACATTTGCATGCTTGTATGGTCATGTAGTTAGGCCATCTTTTACTGCTGCACTACTTATTGGAACTTGACTTAGGAGAAACCATGCTTTTCCTTTCTCCTTCTTGTTAGTCAGGTGGTCAGTGTTGCTCGGGTTCGAGCAGGGGGTCTGGGTAGTGTAGTCGGGACTTCGTGTCTGGGACAGGTTGGTTTAGTTGCGGGGCTTTGCGGCAACCGCGGATATTGGGCGGTTGACCGGATGTTTCTCTATGCACCAGATTTGGGTGTCGGTTTTCCCTAGTGGATGGAGTTTCCCACTTATCGTTTAGTTGCATCCGATTGAGGTCGGGTCTTTCCTTGGTGGTTGAGTTTTCCCACTTTGATCTGATTGATGATCGAGCCCTGCTGTTTCGAGATATTGTTGATGTTGATGACAGAGATGCTTTACTCGTGTGGGTAGCTCCCCTCGAGTGCCGCTCGGAGTAGGCTTCAGACCGTGTTGGGTTCCGGTCAGACCGTGTTGGGTTCCGGTCAGACCGTGTCGGGTGCCGGTCAGACCGTGTTGGGTTCCGGTCATTTGGACAGTGGATATACTGAGTTCGAGAGATTGGTGACAGAGCAGGCAGTACCGGGTTTTACACCGGTTCATTCGATTGAGTTTATTTCGGTCAAATACTTTCATTGTTACACTCGTGCCTGGGGGCCGAGGATAGACTGGTAGTTGAGTTTAGGTCAGTGATAGTATTGTTGTGAGCCGTCTGGTGGACGGTGGTCCCGTGATGTTGCGAGTACTTTGACCGCTGTGTGAGAGGTTGAGCATCTTGATTCTATCCGTTCTGAGAGAGAGAGCGTGGATTTTGACCATAGCCTGCATGATCCTCTACTCGATAGCGAGCTAGTCCGTTTGGACACCCTACGTAATTCCTGCCCGTCTTTGGGAGGTGGTTGTAGGTGGATGCAGGTTTGACTGGACCAGATGTGGCAGACAGTTCGATTGGGTCGTTGGTGCACTTTATGTGCTAGTGGTTGCATACCCCTGTTTGGGTCTCCCCTTTTGTCTTAGTTAGGAGCAGGGTAGCTGTTGAGAGTCTCCAGCCTACCCATTTCAGTCTTATGACTTGGGTCAGTTTTTGTCTCTTGAGGACTTGGTGGGCAGACCGTCGGGTCTGGCGGTGGTACCCACTGAGAACTCCCTTTTTGGTGTAGTTCTCACACCCTTTGGGGGTTTTCTCCCCCCTTTTTCTCTCCTCTCTTTGGTTGTGCAGAGTCTTAGCAGGTGTGGCCGACTCTGCGGTTGTTGATCGTGGCGAGGGAGTCGCGAGCTAGATCCCTACCCGGCGTTGGAGAGTAGCGGTACCCTTCAGAGGAGATCAGCAGTAGATTAGTTGTTTCTTTTTCCTACTTGAGAGACTTTTGTAGTGAGGATATTTTGTATCGAGAGACTGTACACTGTTGTATATTTATTGGAGTTACCTCCCAGTTGGGTTTAGAGCTTGTACTTGAGGATTTATTATTATTATTATTTTGGGAGGCAGACAGTGTTGTTTATTTCAGTTGTACAGTGATTGATTTTAGTTACAGCAGATTCTTATTATAGCTCTGATATCTGTTTAGTTGTAGCACTTTTCTTGCAGGTAGGACGCTTCGCCTATGCAGGTTGGCATAGGTGGCGGATCTGTTGGCGGGCCGGGTCGCAGTTTCGACCCTGGGGCGTGACAGATTAGAGTGGTATCAGAGCCTAGGTTGTAGGTCATGGTGGACTTAGAAACCCTAGGCTTATGGTTTGACCCTTGGTTGACTTTGTGAGAGTCGTGATTTTGCGAGAGTCCTGATTGAGTTTTATACCTCTCCCAAGGGACGGGAGGAGTGATTGGCATGTTTATTCTCCTAAGTAATTATGTTGGCTGCAGACAACATAATGCTGTGGAATGGGTGACATGCTTTAGACTTTCGCTGGATTGGGTCGAGTGTTGTTGTGTGTTGTTTTGTTGTTTCGTCGTGGCGAGCGGTGTCTCCCCGACGCTGGGTTTTGACCCGTGTGCATCCTGTCATGGCAGTTGAGCTTGAGCAGTTGGTTTTGGGCCGGATACCCGGATTGAGGTCAGAAAACCCCGGACCCAGATGACAGGATTGTCGGAGGCTTGTCAGCGGCTGAGGGAGCAGCTGGTCTTGATGACACAGTTGCCGGAGCACTGAGTAGCCCCCTCTGTGCCAAGGTTTAGTGTCGAGGCACCGAGGCAGGGTGGATGGTTGACGGCTGGTGAGCCGTGGGGCATGGTCGACCTATGGAGCCATGTTTGGCAGATGAACCACCCCGACTCGTAAGATTGAGTTTGGAGCCTTTGAAGGCAGAGTCGCGGCTGGTGGTGATGGAGTAATTAATTGAGAGCCTCCTTGTGCTAGAGAGTGTATGCAGTTGTTGAACCGCGCGCTCCGGATTCGAGGGACGAGGCGCATAGGATATATAAGATTGGGAGTGGATTGCGCCAGGATACCTTCCTGTTATTCAGTCCCTTCATTGTGGATTTAGACGCCTCGCGGGAGCAGGCACCGTGTATGGAGCGCGGCATTGCAGTTCCTTTGGATAGGGATCTGCCGCCAGGAGGTGAGTTCTGGATTTTGGCGCTTGGCGCCGGATGATGGAGGACAGATCGGCCGGCAGGGGCATGACCAATTTTCTTTTCTTGGATGACGAATTCCCGAGATGTCAGAGGTCGGGTGGACCCCGAAGGCGACATCAGTGTTTTATTTGAGTGGCGCAGCGGAAGCGTGGATTTGTTATCTGCGGAGGACCTTATTCGTCGCCTCAATGTGATCAGAGACAGAGGTCGTGCTTCCTTGTGATAGCCCTGATTTTCAGGCAGATTGAGCGACAACCACTTGCTTTGAGCGGATGAATCTGTGCCGCCCGGTTGGAGGGCGCCACGGTAGTGGATTGAGTGTCGCAGGTGGGATTTCACCACGGTAGTCGGAGTTAGAGCATGATCCACTCTTACATGGGTTAGAGGCAGATTAGTTACCACGTGCACCAGAGGTACAGGTTCCTGTTGTTGTTGTGCACGTGGAGGAGGCTTTTGGATCATGTCCAGTGCGGCCGAGACCGCGAGATGCCGGCAGAATTATTGGAAATTTTAGCAATTAGGTGTTTTGACCTTATGCTTGAGATGGTTGGCACTATGCCACAGGATGTTTGACTGCGGCAAGAGAGGACTTTGATCTTCGGCAAGGCGGGCAATTGGAGGCTTGCTCGTGGAGGTTGTTAGAGCACTCTGGTTTTAGCGACCGGATGAGAGGTGCTTACGGCGGCACCGGGACTCAGGGATATCTCTGTTACCCGCGAGATCCCGTGTGTGGATTCACCTTAGTTGTTGGTAATGCCGCCGGTTAGGGAGATAGAGATTGTGTTTGATGTGGTTCGAGGGACCGCACCACCCTGGACAGCACCTCATTGGATATCGCCGGTAGGGCTGAGAGAGACCCGATGGCACTGCTGCAGGGGCCGATGGATCGGGGGTCTGTTTGACCTAGTGCCACGCCGTTGGTATACGGTGGTGATGCCACATCGTTGATACACGGATGTGAGGGTCCTTTTATGGTATCTAGGACCTTATTGATGGAGTTGTACTCCGGCAGTTGGTGTATGATCCGAGTGCCCACTTGGAGTTAGACAGCTGAGGACTTCGCCTAGGTGGCGTTGCGGACGCGGTGGGGGCATTCTGAGTTGTTAGTGAGGCCCAATGGAATGACGATTGCCCTGTGGACTTCAAGATCTGAGGAATAGTAGGTCCCAGTTGTACTTGGACGGACTGGGAGTGGTGTTTTCCGTGGATATTTTGATTTACTCCCAGAGTGACTTGGAGTACTAGGAGCACTTTGTGGATGTGCTACCATGCCCGTGTGGATGAAGCGGTATGCCAAGTTAGGAGGTACAAGTTGTAGCTGCAGAAGCATACCTTCTTGGGTCGCTTTGTTCGAGCCGTAGGGACGGCGGTGGAACCTGACCAAGTGGATGTTATTCAAGTTGACCGAGACCAACTTTCATTCTTGAGGTGAGAAGCTTCTAGACTTGGCGGTGCCAAGAGAGCATGGCCAATGGATAATGTGACTGGTATTAGCGCCAATGCTAGTGTTTCCTGTGTTGGGAGATGGAATTGTGTGTTTTGGTGATGCCTCCCATTGTGGCGGTAGAGTTACCGTGGGTGGATCTTCGGTCCACACTTCTTTAGTCCAACCCTGTGAGTGCTGTGGCAGGATGAAACACTGTTTTGCAGGCAGCTTGGATTCCACAGTTGAGCCTTTCAGTACGTCCTTTATTTCCAGCTTGGATTGTTATACCTGGGCGTAGGCCATGCCTGCTTGGCTATCAGTTCTGATTACTCAGCATCTTGAGTGGGATTTTCGCGGATCGTTGTTGCTGGTTTGGGATTTTTGACCGCGAGTTTGAGCCTCCGCATTATGATCGCCTTTCGAGCCAGTTTTCCCTCCCGTTCACTGACGGTTTGGTCCCCGTCAGGGCATCTTTTCGACCCGGGGTCTGTTGGAGTTATGTTGGCTTGTTGAGTGTCCAACCGTGGCTTGAGATTGTGCCTCTTGAGGATCCCTTTTGAGGGTAGCTCGTGGTCGAGTAGGCCACTCGGGTGATTTTGGATCGGAAGTAACCGAGTGAAGACCCCAGCTTATTGGATCTTTTTCCTCATAGGATGAATTTGTGGGTATACTTCGGGTGATCCTGGTTGAGTAGACACCAGGAGGTGGTTTGGGGCGTGTTGCGCTGTTGATTATTCTGTTTCCCCTCCGGCTCTTAATGGGGCTCTGTGTTGTTTTCACGTCTCAGCTCTGGAGAGTGTTGCTTTTGGATCCCTTGCCCGTGATCGACTGCCCCTTTTGAGATCTGTGATTGTTGGAGTACGAAGGACGCCCTTTGCGATTTTCTGGCTCGTGAGATGAGAGAATCGGATGTCGGGCCATGCCGTACTTGTTGTTGTTGTTGTTGGGAAGTAATCACGGGGAGTGAGTGATGTTTCGGGAGCTGGAGGCTTTATTGATGAATACCTACCCGTGGTATGTGGGACCCTTGGGGATTTGAGCTAGTTTCGAGGACGAAACTTTTCTTAGTGGGGAGGATGTGAGGACCTGGATCCCCACGACGAGATTACTGGATCATCTACAGCTCCCGGAGGCCTATGTGGCGGTGGTGAGATTTGTGCCCCATTTGGACATTAGTGTTGGGCTCAGTGTGTTTTTGGATCACGTGGGTGATCATTGGACTCCGTCGGAGCTCCAAAAGTGGTTTCGCGCGCCAAGGATATTTAAATTGGACTCAGTGCGAAGTTCGGACCAAGGATTACCTTTCCGGATGCCTTCGGCAAATTTTGGAGTTGGAATTTGGCGAAATGGACATCAAATTCGGATTCAGCGCGCGAAAACGGTTAAAACGGACTACCCACTTGTTATTTTTGGGCTCTGGACACTGTTCACGCCGGAACAGTGTTTCCGGCGGCGGCGGCAGCGGCGGAGCGGCCGCAGGCAGCGCGGCGGACGGAGGCGCGGGCCGCCCGGTCCACGCGGCAGGCGTGCGCCGGGGGCGGGACGCGTGGCGGCTCGGGAGTGGGCCGGTCCGCGGGGCGCGGTCTACGGGGGAGTGCGGGGCGCACGGTGGACCGGGGGTGACACGTGGCAGGTTTGCATTGGTTCGGTCCACACGATTTCGTGCACCGGGTTCACTAGGCAGTGGCATGACACGTGGCGTTCTCCGATTGGTGGGTCTACTGTGCGCGGCAGGGTGGCAGGCGGCGGCGGCGTCAGGCGCACGTGGGCGCGGTCGGGCGGATTCCCGCGCTTGGGGAGGACACATGTCGGCGTCTGGGGGGGCGCGACGTGTCGCGCGGGGAGCGGCTGGGGTTGCTGTCCGCTGTTTGGCGGGCGAAGTGGCGGCCAGGAGGGATTCGGGCGGCTACAGTGTTCGGGCGCGGGGATTTCGGGCTGCTACAGTGCGCGCCCGAAAATTCCCAGCGCCCGGAAATCCGGACATATCCGGTATTTCCAATTGTTTCAGCTGCCTATAAATAGCGATCCGAGCTCTCTTCTTCTCCCTTTTTCCACCATTTCCGAGCCTCTTCTCGCCGGGGTGCCTTCAGCAAAGTTGATCCTCGTGTTTGGCTGCATCTTTCTGCAAAGTTTTGGGATTTTTGGTGGCACGCTTATCGAGGTTTCTATTTTTACGGCGCGGCGCGACGCTCGTTCGTTTGTGGTCTTCTTCGTCGCGTTTTGGTGCGAGGACTCCCCAGGCTTACCCCGAGCACCTTTTTCAGTGATTCTTGCGCCGTTGGCTTCACGACAGGTAGGGCTATGTTTCCCTTGTTACTGGTTTTTTCCCATTCCGAGCTTTTCATGGGTCTTTCGGATCATCTTGTAACCCCTTTTTCTGGGCGGAGTTCTGGGACAGCGGCGCGGTGTTTTGGTGATATCTTCGCGCACAGGCATCGGATTGGGGCAATTCAAGAGGCGATTTGGATCTACACATCACGAGGAATATGCCCAAATTTTCTTGGAATTTTCTGAATATTTCTCGAAGGTGAAGATTATCTGTGAACAGTAATTGTTGCTACAGTTTTTGAGTGTAGTTTGATTCGGGGTGGTTCCCTTGTCCGAATTGTTTCTCAGGGTAGGAAGCTCGGAATTGGACGTGCAGGTACTCGTTTCGAAGGTATCGACGCGAGGATTACTGTGGTATTTTTATTGGATTTTTCTGGGCACTTGCAGCAGGTGAAATATGCGCGGCTTTGGGACTGATTTTCAGATTGTGTATGTTTGGTTAATTTTGGAATAAAAGTGTAATGTTGAGCGTTATTGTTGTGCCCAGGGGTGTTTTTAGCTGTTTGAAGCCGAGGCTTGCGCGACTTGTACCGTGGGTGTTATGTTGGCAGATTTTGGGACCGCGGGCGTCTACCCACTTCACCGACTTCAGGTTTGCCTTGGGTTAAGCGCTTCAGGTGGGTGAGCTTATTTTCAGTAATTGTTTAAGGCAATGTTTATGCTGTGGCAAGTATAAGTCCACTTGTGGGGATGTCACCCCTCTATGTCTGATGCATGCATGTGTAGGGTACATAGTTTATATTGGTAAGTAGGTAAGCTTGTTATTGATATCGGTATAAATGATTGCAAGAATAGTATTTATGAGGTATACTGAGGATTGCATGACTTGGACATCTATATGATGACTAGTGTAAGCTTACCTAGGATAATGTTACCCTATGAGATTCTATAACATGCCATGTTAGCACATAGCCTTTCTTGTGGTTGGATTATAATTTGGGACAGGATTCGTAGCTATGTGCGGATTTGTACTCTGAGGAGTTATTCTGATCATTCTATTAATGAACCCTGAGTTGTGGACAGTTTTAGTTTTGAGATTCCGGCATGTTGCTTATTCCTAAAGGAACTATTATTATGCTTTACCCCCTTTATTTCGTTGAGGACATTTGCATGCTTGTATGGTCATGTAGTTAGGCCATCTTTTACTGCTGCACTACTTATTGGAACTTGACTTAGGAGAAACCATGCTTTTCCTTTCTCCTTCTTGTTAGTCAGGTGGTCAGTGTTGCTCGGGTCGAGCAGGGGGTCTGGGTAGTGTAGTCGGGACTTCGTGTCTGGGACAGGTTGGTTTAGTTGCGGGGCTTTGCGGCAACCGCGGATATTGGGCTGTTGACCGGATGTTTCTCTATGCACCAGATTTGGGTGTCGGTTTTCCCTAGTGGATGGAGTTTCCCACTTATCGTTTAGTTGCATCCGATTGAGGTCGGGTCTTTCCTTGGTGGTTGAGTTTTCCCACTTTGATCTGATTGATGATCGAGCCCTGCTGTTTCGAGATATTGTTGATGTTGATGACAGAGATGCTTTACTCGTGTGGGTAGCTCCCCTCGAGTGCCGCTCCGGAGTAGGCTTCAGACCGTGTTGGGTTCCGGTCAGACCGTGTTGGGTTCCGGTCAGACCGTGTCGGGTGCCGGTCAGACCGTGTTGGGTTCCGGTCATTTGGACAGTGGATATACTGAGTTCGAGAGATTGGTGACAGAGCAGGCAAGTACCGGGTTTTACACCGGTTCATTCGATTGAGTTTATTTCGGTCAAATACTTTCATTGTTACACTCGTGCCTGGGGGCCGAGGATAGACTGGTAGTTGAGTTTAGGTCAGTGATAGTATTGTTGTGAGCCGTCTGGTGGACGGTGGTCCCGTGATGTTGCGAGTACTTTGACCGCTGTGTGAGAGGTTGAGCATCTTGATTCTATCCGTTCTGAGAGAGAGAGTGTGGATTTTGACCATAGCCTGCATGATCCTCTACTCGATAGCGAGCTAGTCCGTTTGGACACCCTACGTAATTCCTGCCCGTCTTTGGGAGGTGGTTGTAGGTGGATGCAGGTTTGACTGGACCAGATGTGGCAGACAGTTCGATTGGGTCGTTGGTGCACTTTATGTGCTAGTGGTTGCATACCCTTGTTTGGGTCTCCCCTTTTGTCTTAGTTAGGAGCAGGGTAGCTGTTGAGAGTCTCCAGCCTACCCATTTCAGTCTTATGACTTGGGTCAGTTTTTGTCTCTTGAGGACTTGGTGGGCAGACCGTCGGGTCTGGCGGTGGTACCCACTGAGAACTCCCTTTTTGGTGTAGTTCTCACACCCTTTGGGGGTTTTCTCCCCCCTTTTTCTCTCCCCTCTTTGGTTGTGCAGAGTCTTAGCAGGTGTGGCCGACTCTGCGGTTGTTGATCGTGGCGAGGGAGTCGCGAGCTAGATCCCTACCCGGCGTTGGAGAGTAGCGGTACCCTTCAGAGGAGATCAGCAGTAGATTAGTTGTTTCTTTTTCCTACTTGAGAGACTTTTGTAGTGAGGATATTTTGTATCGAGAGACTGTACACTGTTGTATATTTATTGGAGTTACCTCCCAGTTGGGTTTAGAGCTTGTACTTGAGGATTTATTATTATTATTATTTTGGGGGGCAGACAGTGTTGTTTATTTTCAGTTGTACAGTGATTGATTTTAGTTACAGCAGATTCTTATTATAGCTCTGATATCTGTTTAGTTGTAGCACTTTTCTTGCAGGTAGGACGCTTCGCCTATGCAGGTTGGCATAGGTGGCGGATCTGTTGGCGGGCCCGGGTCGCAGTTTCGACCCTGGGGCGTGACAATCTTATTTTGATTTGGGGTCCGAAGAAATTTATTTTATTTTATTTTGATTTTGGGTCCGAAGAAATCTTCCTTTTTAAAATAATTTGGGGTCCGAAGAAATTTCCGTTATTTTATTTTGATTTGGGGTATGAAGAAATCTCCTATTTTTATTTTTTTAATAATTTGGGGTCCGAAGAAATTCTCGTTATTTTATTTTGATTTGGGGTCCGAAGAAATTCTCTTTTTAAACCTAATTTGGGGTCCGAAAAAATCCCCGTTATTTTATTCCTGTTATTTTATTTTGATTTAGGGTCCGAAGAAATTCTCGTTTTAAAATAATTTGGGGTCCAAAAAAATTTCCGTTATTTTATTTTGATTTGGGGTCCGAAGAAATCCCTTTTTTAAAATAATTTAGGGTTCGAAGAAATTTCCGTTATTTTATTTTGAGTTGGGGGTCCGAAGAAATCCCTTTTTTAAAATAATTTGGGGTCCGAAGAAATTTCCGTTATTTTATTTTGATTTGGGGTCCGAAGAAATTCAAAATTTCCGTTTTAAAATAATTTGGGGTCCGAAGAAATTCCCAGTTTTCTCTTTTTTTTTTTTATGATTTATGATTTGGGATCTGAAGAAATCCCTTTTTTGATTGAACCTAAATCCGGATGTCCGAAGAAATCACCCGAATTGGCTTAGTCAAAACGAACGAACCTTTGTTTTTTTACTTGCCGTGGTGCATTGATCAATGCTTTCGAATGGGGTGGAGAGATCCGAAGAAACGGTGTATCATTGATCCTCCTCCTCCCTTCCATTAGAGAGATTAATATAGGACGGTGGTGCTGATGAAGACGATGATGTCCCCCTCTTCCATCGAAGAGGTCAATATGGGATTGTATGGTAGCGGCGAGGATGACGATGGTAGCGGCGAGGATGACGAAGATGACGATGTCGACGAACATGGCAATGTCGATGAACAAAAGAGAAAAAGAGAAAAAAAGAAAGGGAGAAGTATTTTGTTTTATCTTTATTTTTTTACCTGAAAGACTGATCAGAGGTGGTGGTGAGGAAGTTGAATTTGAGGAAGTTGAATTGGAAATGTACGATGTGTGGTGGAATCGGAGTGGTTGTGTTTTTTTTTGTGGTGGGATAGTCACGTTGTGCTTCTTCAAACCAAAAATCTCTCTTTCTTCTTTCTATTTTCTCTATTTATAGTGGGGATTGGTTGGTATAATGAGTATGAGAGGGATGGGGTTTGTTGGGATGCGCGGATTTGGGATCATTGAGGAAATGTGGGGTTGACGTGCGCGGATTTGGGATCGCTTATATTCAAATTTCAAAATTTGAATATGTTGGTTCCGTTATATTCAAATTTTAAAATTTGAATATGTTGTTATATTCAAGTTTCAAAATTTGAATATGTTGTGGTAGAATCTGTTGTGGGGTACAAATTTTGAAATTGAATAGGATTAACGAACGAGAAAATTTGCTTGGATTCAAAAATTTAAAATTTGATTCCAAATAAATAAGATATGTGTAAGTTTGGATAAATTGATTGAAAGATATTTAAATTTGGTTTGAAATTTGAATTTCGAATGAAATATGAGTCCAGATAAGTCGGTTAAAAAATATTTTGGAATTTGGTTGGGGATTTGAATTTCGAATGAAATATGAGTTTGGATAAGTCGGTTGAGAGATATTTTGGGATTTGGTTGGGGATTTGAATTTCGAAATATGAGTTTAGAAAAGTCGGTTGAGAGATATTTTGGAATTTGGTTGGGGATTTGAATTTCGAAATATGAGTTTAGAAAAATCGGTTGAGAGATATTTTGGAATTTGGTTGGAAATTCAAATTTCAAAATTCAACTTGAACATAATTTTTGAAATTAAATTTTGAAATGAGAAGTTGATTATAATGTACGGCTCGTTGGGCAAAAAAAAAAAATGACACCCGATTTATATGGTAGACTAAAAAAATTTCGTCGGGGTTTGATAAGACCCATAAGCTTGTTTTCATAAATGGCCTAAGCTTGTGTTCACAAATGGTCTATTAAGGGGACTTGAATTTGCAGTAAAATTTGTTGGACCCAAATTATTAATATGTTAAAAAATTTGGGCTTATACGAGGCTTATTAAAAATCAATATTTCAGACCAATCATAATTTCCCCCCTATTCTTTTTTATTATAATTTTTTTTTTACCCCAACAATCATCTAGTGACATTTCAGGCTACACTTTAGTAGAATTACTCATGGAATTTAGCCTCGAATTGTTCCCAGGTAACCACTAAACCTGGCACTTAGTAGGCTATGTTCTAAACTAGATTGCATGTCTTTTCTCAGAGAAGGTGAATGTCACACCCCGGAAGCAATTTAAAGCGAAAAAAGGCAATTTACAGAAGCATTTTTTTAAAAAAAAAAAAAAAAAATCCGCTCTAACACGTGCATAGACCCACCACATATACAAGATCTCTGTGTATAAACGGATAAAATCTCTCTTGTATATGCACGGCGTCGGTATTTTACATACACATACATCAACCACGTTGAATCATTTGATTAACAAATAAACAGAATGCAGAAAGTAAAAACATAACTATTCGATACATGAAAGCAACGCACACCCGGTGCATTTTTAATTGAAAGGATAAATCCACGTGTACGGTAAGTCAAAATCCATGATATATGATTGTTCCAACAGTAAAAGAGAATCATCCCAACATCCACATCATTTACACAATATCCACATGCATATCATTCGACCACAAAAAGAATAACCAGACTAATTATAGGGGAAAGTAATAACCAGACGGAGAAATACTAGATCTCTCTAAGCAGTGTCCTCACCACCGTCCTGTCCGCCATTCCCACCCGGTCCTGTAAAAATAGTGGGATGAGAAACGCGCAATTGAATCACGTTTCTCAATGGGTACAACACGCCGGCGGGGACAAGTCGTACTCACTGAGTAACACGATCTATAAAGATATAAGAAGGTAAAAGCAATAACGATATACTGAATGCGAAGAAACCGTAGTAGCAAAAAGGTAATAATCAGATAACAGTAAACGAGTATACTAAGCCACTACTATAATATTCAGTGCAAAAAGGAAGATTCCGCCCAATCATAGCTATCATGTTGGTCTACAGACGTCAGGCATTGTCACAAACCTGCTCGATGTACCGGTGCAAACTAACTCCATCCGCACTAACCGCGGCACTGCAATATCCGCAAGGGGGTCCCCTCACGCAAAAATCACCGCGTAGGGATCACAGGTCAATCAGACCACCTCTCCGGAAAAGTACACCACTGTGGTGGACAAACAGCCGATGTGCGTGAAGAGCGCCAAGGGCATGACGATCTTATAATAAAACCAAAGTCCCCGCGACCAACAGTCGCCAAATAACGTGTAAAGGAAACCTACTGTCACGCCCCGGAGGTTCTAAAAGAGCGGAAAACGTATCCATTTTTTATTTTTTCTTAAATGAGTCTCGCCTCCGGTGTGCATCAGACTCGCCACATATACAAATTCACTCCCCAAACGGGCGGAGCCTCCTTTGTATATGCACGGCGTTCCGATCACGACAAATACTTTAACCATGCAAACCATGAACGACAATAAAGGAGAGACTATACTTGTCACGCCCCGGAACCCGGGCTCGCCAACAGATCCGCCGTGCACACGGGATTCCCCGAGTACACGAAGCGCTGGTAACCTGCTCCGATATAATATGAACAATAAAAGAGCATAATACAGAGCTGAAGTAGAAGAACCACATAGTGTCTCAGACTGGAACTAAAAATAAAAGCTGTAATAAATACAATAATCTCCCAGCTCACCAAAATAGTACAACCAGCTGGCGAGAGCCAGACCTAAAATAAAAGAAAAATACCACAGTCTGAGTGTAGGGTACAACGTCTGTCTAATATCAACTTTCAGTCTCACAGGAGATCTATCTACTCAGCGATCCCCGTACCTCGATCAGCTGCTGATGGCCTAGCAGCTCCCGCAGACGACTCTGCAAAATAAAGGAGAAGGAAGAGACAGAAAATAACAATGGGGGTGAGAACTACTAGATAAACCAGTAGCCTCCCCTAGTGGGTAAAACCTCAACTCTGACGCACCCACTAGGACTACTAGAGGCGAAGGGAAAGGAGAAGTGGTAATGTTCATAAGATGCTGAAACAGGAAATCTACCACTACTATGCCTCTAATGCGGTACTGGCTATCAAAACTGTATGCATGCATCAGTAAACAGAAACTGTCCAAAATAACCCAATCCGATTGGTACTGCCTGCTCCGCTCTCATCATCGGGCAATAACCGCGCCGATGTGATAGCAAAAACTGTCAATAACTGTCTGGCCCCAACCTCTAGAGGGGAACTCGAGGGGAGCGACCCGCACGAGTAAAGCATCACCGGGCAATAACGGCGCCGGTATGATAAGTCTCAAAAGCAGGACTGGATCATGACTATGATCAAAGTGGGAAACTCCATCCACTACAGAAACCCAATCCCCAGCTGATGCAAAAATAAACCAGACTCAACCCCAGTCTGATGCAAGGATAAACATCCGGTCGACCGCCTACTGTCCGCGATCCCCGTAATACCCCACAAGTCCACAATCTAGTACAATCTCCACTACACTATCCCAAACCCCTGCTCATACTCGAGCCACAAGCATCTGAATGCAAAGGAGGACAATAAAACATGTCAAGTCCCAATATGATAGTGTAGCAATAAATAGTGGCTAACTAGATGCCCAAGCAAGCATGCAATTGTACTATTTAAAAGCTGTAGAAAGGTGTCAAATATTTATTTTAAAAAGATTGATTTACTGTACTGGTATAAAAGTCATTTGCATGCGAGATTATAGCCTTTGTCTCAATCACAGTGTCCCAAGATAAGTTATCATATAATCTGTGGGGTCATATTAAATTTTAGGAGAGTTCGTCCCAGCGGTTCTCATCAATTGTCATATTAGTTCGTCCCAATGGTTCTCATCAATTGTCATATTAGTTCGTCCCAATGGTTCTCATCAATTGTCATATTAGTTCGTCCCAATGGTTCTTATCAATATTTTAGGGGAGTTCTAATAATCCCAGTGAGCTTGTCAAAATGAGGTAAGCAACAACCGCCCACCTCGAGCAGCTCAAACCACACCCTAAAAGCCTCCTAGCTGTCCACAGTCCTCAACTCCCGCAATATCGGTGCACAGCTGTACATAACGACGCACCCGGTATAAATACAAATCCCAAAAATATAATATTTGCTATTTTTCAAATAGCACGGAAAAAGAGGAGTTTTTCACCTCTGTACCGTGCTCAGAAAAATCCAGAAAAATTACGGTTACGTTCCTAGCGACGAGTAGATCGAAATCGACTCATTATACGCCTTGATCTGATGCTCCTACGCCAAGATAAAAATTGGAGAAGTCGATGCTGTCCAGAAATTACCACAGCAAAAAGGGGGTCAAAGAGGCCTCGGGAACCGTGCCAAAAGTGAAAAACGGAGCAAAGTGATGAACAAAAAAATCGAAGCCTTACCTCTTAGGAACGCGCTGCCACAAAAATCGTTCAAAAATCCCTCCTGGTTAGCACAAAGGGATTTTTCGACTGAACTGCGATGGAAAATGGGCCGAAAAAGGAAATCGTCGCAGTGCGCCGCGTCGCAGATAACTCGCTATGGGTAACTCCAAAAATTCTAAATTTTTAGGAGAGAGAGAGAAGAGAGAGAGAAAGAATTTTCCTAGAGGGCCCAACCTCTGTTTCTCTCTCTACGGCTCGAAAACCGAGGTGAGAAATGGTGGGAGTGAGGGATCCTATTTATAATGGGCCAAGGGAATCTTCCACACCAGATCCGGGCAGAACAGGAAACACCAAAATGGACCAACCAGGACGCGCCACGTGTCCACAAAACAGGAAACAGCCTGTGCAAGGGCCACTCAGAATCCGCCACGTGGCCACATGGTGCACATGCCCGGTCCCCGCGCCGGGTCTTCCGGAAAATGTCGGCCAATGGGGTGCTGCCACATGTCACAAACAACGCAGCCTTCTAGAAGCCGGCCTGCCAATCAGGAGCTGCCACGTGGCAAGGGGAATCTTCGGTGCTCCCGGTGCACGCCAGGCCGTGGACCGCGCTCCCGCGTGCCTGCCCGCGCTGCCTGCGCCGCGTGTCGCTGTGCTCTGCCGCGCTCCGCCGTGCTCCGCCGTGCTCTGCCGCTGCGCCGCCGCCCGCCGGTGGCCGCCGGACGCCGCCGGTTGCCGGAACAGTGATTCCGGCAGCCGGAATTACTGTCCGGTGAACAGTAACTTTGCGCCGAAAAATTAAGTAAATATACCATTTTGATCGTTTTCGCGTGCTGAGTCCAAATCCGCTGTCCATTTTGCCAAATTCTCATCCGAAATTTTGCCGAAAGCCCCCGGAAAAGCCCACTTGATCCGATTTTCGTGCCGAGTCTATTTCTGAGGTCCAATTTCGACTCTACAAGTTCTGTTACACCATATGAGCTTCCTACAGTCACTGTTTAATGTTGCAACAGTTCCTGCGGAAGTCCGGATCATCACAATACTTACTCATACAGTCGCATTTATCATATTGAAACTATAGCATAAACCCAGGGGTTTGAAAGCGGTGCCCACTCGACACCCAGTTTTTCCAAAACGTTTTCGCAAACCATTTTGAGCGGCCATTAACTTGAAAGGATAAATCCACGGGTTTTAAAATCGGTGCCCACACGGCACCTGCTTTGAAAACACTTTTGAAACCAGGTTTACATTTGAAACAAGCCGCGATTACACATCCTAACATTCACCAGTTATAGACAAGAAATCCTCATACCAACATCCACCAGAAACCACACGAATGAATCACAGTTTAACTAACCACAGTATAAGGAAATAACCAAAGAAAAGAACGTATCGTTTACTAGCCCTCATGGCTAGGGTCCTCTAACTGATGCCTCACCGTCGTCCCGGTTCCCACCCCTGCTTAGACCTGTCACAGTGTGGGTTGTCAGTGACTGATAAAGTAGAAAACATGTAAGTAAACGCAATAACAGAAAGAACACACCGATTCGCCGAAGCATTTACTTTTTCCCTCCCCTCATGTATCGCTAAATCCCTGTCGAAAGTCACACTGGGCACCTACCCCAGCTTCCAGAATATTTTGGGCCCCAACCCCAATACCGTACTCATCTTCTTGGTGCCTCCAACCCCTCCACTGCCCAAGAAACAATCGCCTCTCCTTGAGGGGTCTGTTACGGCTTTTTGTTGGCATATTTCGTGGAGTTGAGTCAGAGTCTTGAAGTGATCAAATTGTCAATCACAATGAAGACTCAGAGAAGATTCAACAAGAGCTCAAGTTGACACTCAGTGTTTTGAGTCTTGAAGATTGAAGTTGAAGAATTGTGAATCATATACATCAATCTTAAGGAAAATGGATTCGAATGATCAGGTACGTTAATAAATAATTTTGGTGATCCGATACATTTGTGTAGTTTAGAAACACTTGGATAAGTTTTCATTGCTTAAAAATCAAAAACTGGACAAATTGGATGTTCAGAGTCCGGATCAGAATCCAGTCCTGAACCAGTCCGGATCAGAATTCCGATCCGGATCCCGAACCTTGTTTTTCCAGGAATTGCTGGAAAAAAGACGACAGTCCGGATCAGCCATCCAGTCCGGATCGTCGTGCGGAAAAATTTCTGTAAGTCAGTTTTTGATGCTTATCTCTTTCCAAAGGTTTCTAAACTATAAATAGACACTTAGGGTTTCTCAAGAACTACCGATTAATTATAAAACACTTGAGAGCAACCCTAGAGGCTAGGTTTTTATGCGTTCTTGATTATAGCCTCGTTTAGGCCAATTCGACGGTTTCTTCTAAGATCTATCTTTTGTCGAATTGATCTAATATTTGCTTAGAGATTTCTTCTACGGTTCCTCAATGAGAATCTAAGCAAAGGATCACCATCGAAGCCAATATTCTTACCGGCTGAGTTTGCGTCGTGGATTCGACGTGGCATCGTGGATTCGGGTGCTAAAGGCGTTTCGTGGATTCGAAACGTGTGCTTGTGGATTCGAGGGCGTTCGTGGATTCGAACGTGTGCAGTGGACGTGCAATCGGTGGAGCGCAAGGTCCGAAGAAGTTGAAGGAGGGGTTGAGTCCGTGGAGTCGGTAATCACCTTGTTATTCTTCTTTTCTTAGTGGATTGTTATTGCGTGTTGGTCCCCGTGGTTTTTCTCCTGGATTGGAGTTTCCACGTATATCTCGGTGTGCTATTTTTATTTTCCGCATTGGTTTTTATTTTGCACTGAGATTGGTTTTTAAGTATTACACCTATTCACCCCCCTCTAGTTGTTTGATAGTACCTATTTAGATCCGTATGGAATCCTAAAAACCTACAATTGGGTATCAGAGGCGGGTTTTAGGTTTATCTATTATGTTGGGTGGAAGTGGTAATATTTATAGACCCTCCTCTTTTTGATGGGACCAATTATGCGTATTGGAAAGTACGGATGAGAGCTTTTCTCATCTCACTTGATGAGCGAGTTTGGCCAAGCGTGGAACACCGGTTGGGTGCATCATGTTGAGGAAGTAGGAAATTCTACTACCCCAAAACCTCGCTCTAGATGGTCCAAAGAGGAATTCGAAAGTTCTTCTTACAATGGGAAAGGTATGAACGCTTTATTTAATTCTCTTTCCTCGACTGAGTTCACACGAATTCCGCGTGTGAAACCGTGAAGGAAATTGGGATATTCTCAAAATTACACATGGGGTACTAATCTAGTAAAAATTCAAAGCTCCAGATGCTTACAAGTCAATTTGACTCTATTCATATGGATGAGCATGAATTGTTTACAGATTATTATACTAGACTTCAAGATGTGATCAATACTTGTTGCTAATTAGGAGAAAAGATCCCGGAGTCCGAGAATTGTAAGAAAGATACTTCGGACTCTTCCGGAACGGTTTAGGGCAAAGGTTACCGCCATTGAAACCGTAGTCATCCGGATGAGATGAGAGTAGAGGAATTGTAGGTGCTTTGCAAACTTATGAAATGACTTTTCCTACTAATCAAGTTTCTTCCAAGTCTTCTTCTAAGCTTACAGGTATTGCATTCAAATCAACAAAGGAGAAGAGATAGCGAATCAAGTTCCGACGATGAAATCTCTTTTGCTGATTTGAAGAACAATTGGCACGGATCGTAAAGAAATTTCGTCGGAAGTTTGGAAGAACTCGAACCGATGGATCTTCATCCTCGAACGATCTAAAGGATCATCGGGTTCTAAATCCTCTAACCTCAAAAGCTTTTGCAAAACCTTCTAAGGAAAAGATGAATTCGAAGGGAAAATCCGATGTTATAGATGCAAAGTCTACGGCCATATTTCAACGGATTGTCCTTCTCCGAAACCATATAAAAAGAAGGCTTTGCAAGCGAAAACTTGGACGATTCTACTTCTAATGAATCGACCTCAAGTAAAGAGGAAAAAGTTGTTGCCTTTCATGCCTCTCAAATTCCCTCTTCTAATGTTTGCTTATCATCTTTAATCACTGACTCTATTCCTTTGATTTTGCATGAAACATCACATCCGGCGGAGAGGTCATCAAGTGAGGGGGAGTCGGACGAAGAAGAACTCGTTGAGGCATATCAACAACTTCTTACGGAATCAAAGAAGCTGGCCAAGCATATTACGAAGTGAGGAAGCAACGACTTGAGGTTCAAGACGAGAATCAGGCTTTAAAGATAAACTTCATGATCTCGAGGAGGAACGAGAGCTTTTATTGGATAATAATAAAATCCTCCAAGAAAAGATAAATCAATCGGAAACGATCGTTAATTCCCATATTAACAAGAGTTGATTTTCTAGAAAAGCAGTTTGAGAAAATTCATGTCACCAACCAAGCTTTGACCAAGCAAGTTCATCAACTTAAATCCGACATACAAAGGATTTCAACCGGTTCCAAGAAATTTGATTGTATGTCCGGATTAGGTCAAACAAGCAAGGTTGGTTTGGGATTTAAAAAGAACCAAACTGTGAAGGCTTCAAGTTCCACAACTAAATTGAAAGGAAGAACTTGTCACCAATGTGGACTTGAAGGACACTTGATGAAGACGTGCCCGAAAAAGAGAAAGAAGAATTCTTCGGCAACTTCATCTACGGAGCGACTCAACGGAATCAAAAGACACATCAAGTCAAAGGAGTTCACTCAATCCACCAAAGGTCCGAGCCACAACATCAATCATACAAGTGGATCATTGCGAGGCAAAGACCTAAGGTGGATCAACAGTCAAAGCTATCATCTCCCAACCACAATGAATCAAGACAACCCAAAATCCGACGATTTTGGATTCGGAAAGGTGATATCTTTCCTTGTCTTAAGTTCTAAATAGCTTATGACTGTATGTAATGCTTTGATTGGTTTTCCTTTCATATTTTTCTGAATCTCTGCATTACATGTTTTCAATGCTCTTCGTTTTTATGTTTTGTTTTTGAACAAAAGGGTTTTAACGAACAAGTGCATTGAATAAAAAGGGTTTCACTTTCAATCACTCCAATTTATTTTATATGAATTATCAACTTTACTCTATAATCATAATTCTTGAAGATACTTCATTATAGAGTTTTTGATAATTATATTCATCAAATTTTAGTAATCATGTGTGATCTTTAGATGATTAATCTATCTCGGTTGTGTGAATTCATTGTGATAAACATGAGACAACCGATAGACTAAAATTTGGGATTTAATTCTTTCACATAAGAGATTGTATTTTCTACAAGGGTAATGAAATGATTTGCAAAAGATGTGGAAAGAGTTACATCCGAAAGGAGTGTGAAAACTACCACCACATGTTGGAAAGAGCTGCCACCCCGGTCGTCCGGTTGTGTGTGAAGCTACCACATGTTATGGATGCTTGAAAAATATTTATGAAATTTTGTTTAGTTGAAGCATTCGGAGATTTAAATCAAAGTTCTTATTTTGAACAATCTCCTGGTTGGTATAAGGTGGGATAGTTGAAAGATGCTCAAAGAGCCACCCTTAGGTATTTTAGTGCTTATCTCAATTTGAAAGGGTAAAATCAAATTGATGTCATTTGGAAATCTCTGTAAGTCATCTTTGTAAATCCGTTACATCTTGATAGACTTTGGATCTCAAGATTATTTTTGATGACTTGTGTTTGACGTATATAATATGAAAAACGGTTTATAATGTTTTATCTTTGTTTTTCATGATTTCGGAGTAAATCTTTTTAATTTTTGTAAAATTAATTGGATTGAATGACATCTATGTGATCTCATATTATTTTCAAGCACTTAAATTGTTTTCTTGATGAAATACAAATCGGTAATTCAAATATTTCAAAATATGGATTTGTTTCAAGAAATTATTTGATTTTTGCTTTCGAGTACCGTACGCAATCTGCTTTTTTGTATATACCGGAACTGAGCTTTTATCTCTCTTTCTCTATGAACTAATGCTTTTAGTGATTTCCTTTTGCCTATATTCACTGTTTGACAATTTGTGACAAAAAGGGGGAGAACAGAAATAGGGGGAGAATAGAGATGCTCAAGATAGGGGGAGATAAAGAAAAGAGATGATGAAAAAGGAGCCGAAAAACAAAAAGAACCAAAAGGACGAATCAAATGTAGGATTTACATTTAATTTCTGACAACTGACTTTTGATTTGTTTGGAGTTTTGTTTTGCAGGATCTACATCACTTTAAGACTCCAAGTCCTAAGTCATAGAGTTTGTTCTAAGACTGGTTCAAATGTAATTTTTGTTTATTGGATCTTTCACGCAAAGAAAGTCAATATTTTGGTGATGACATTGAGTTTCGATTTTTTGGTTTAAGATGAGTGTCTTGAGCGTTTTATGTATTTTTGGGTTTTGTCACGAAATTGCCAAAGGGGGAGATTGTTACGGCTTTTTGTTGGCATATTTCGTGAGTTGAGTCGGAGTCTTGAAGTGATCAAATTGTCAATCAGCAATCGAAGACTCAGAGAAGATTCAACAAGAGCTCAAGTTGACACTCAGTGTTTTGAGTCTTGAAGATTGAAGTTGAAGAATTGTGGATCATATACATCAATCTTAAGGAAAATGGATTCAGAATGATCAGGTACGTTTAACTAAATAATTTTGGTGATCCGAATACATTTGTGTAGTTTAGAAACACTTGGATAAGTTTTCATTGCTTAAAAATCAAAAACTGGACAAATTGGATGTTCAGAGTCAGGATCAGAATTCCAGTCCTGAACCAGTCCGGATCAGAATTCCGATCCGGATCCCGAACCTTGTTTTTCCAGGAATTGCTGAAAAAAAGACGACAGTCCGGATCAGCCAATCCAGTCCGGATCGTCGTGCGGGAAAATTTCTGTTAAGTCAGTTTTTGATGCTTATCTCTTTCCAAAGGTTTCTAAAGTATAAATAGACACTTAGGGTTTCTCAAGAACTACCGATTAATTTATAAAACACTTGAGAGCAACCCTAGAGGCTAGGTTTTTATCGTTCTTCTTTATAGCCTCTTTTAGGTCAATTCGACGGTTCTTCCAAGATCTATCTTTTGTCGAATTGATCTAATCTTTGCTTAGAGATTTCTTCTACGGTTCCTTCAATGAGAATCTAAGCAAAGGATCACCATCGAAGCCAATATTCTTACCGGCTGAGTTTGCGTCGTGGATTCGACGTGGCATCGTGGATTCAGTGTGCTAAAGGCGTTTCGTGGATTCGAAACGTGTGCTTGTGGATTCGAGTGGCGTTCGTGGATTCGAACGTGTGCAGTGGACGTGCAATCGGTGGAGCGCAAGGTCCGAAGAAGTTGAAGGAGGGGTGAGTCCGTGGAGTCGGTAATCACCTTGTTATTCTTCTTTTCTTAGTGGATTGTTATTGCGTGTTGGTCCCGTGGTTTTTCTCCTGGATTGGAGTTTCCACGTATATCTCGATGTGCTATTTTTATTTTCCGCATTGGTTTTATTTTGCACTGAGATTGGTTTTTTAAGTATTACACCTATTCACCCCCCCTCTAGTTGTTTGATAGTACCTATTTAGATCCGTGTGGATCCTAAAAACCTACAGGGTCCCCACTAACCTCTTCTTGTGGGCTACACGGGTAAAACAACTTACCATCTTTCCCGAAAAAATACACCCTATGCAGTGGCCAAACTGCCGTGTGCGTGTAAGCAATATGAGTGTCATAGTTGCGACCTCAGCCGCTTTAGTTAGAATAGTCTAACGATCCTGCGACCGCAGCCGCTTTGATTAACATAACAACGATCTCGCGACCGCAAGCCGCTTTGATTAACACGATAAAAGGGATTCACATGTTATGGGGTTAGTCAAATACCAAATATATCTACTTTATCAAAACAAATATTCGGGAACGACACCACGCCGGTAATAACCAAACTACCCACCTCGATTATGCGAAATCTGCACTCTGGAGACAGAACCTTGCTCTCTGTCGACGCCCGGACCTAGAAGTAGTCCCAAAAGAGCTGCGGTCAGATCAGAAATATAACGGTAGATAAACTGAGCCCATACTTAAAAACACTAATGACCACTCGACGCGGCGGTGGCGGCGAAGCGCGAGGGGCGACGCGGCCACCCCCGAGTCGTTGCATGCCATGCGGCCGCGCGGGCGCCGCCGGCCCCGCGCGGCGCCTGCCGGCGGGCGCCGGCCCCGGCGGGCGCCTGCCGCGGCCGCGCGTGGGGCCAGCCCTGCGCGGCGCCTGCCGCGGCCGCGTTGGGGCCAGCCCCGCGCGACATCTACTGTAGCCGCGCGGGCGCCCGCCCGCGCGGCCGCTTGGTGCCGCGGGCCGCGCGGGCCCCAGCCCCGCGCGGCATGCGCCGCGGCCGCACGGGTGCCAGCCCCGCGCGGGCCCCAGCCCCGCGCGGGAGCCAGCCCCCGCGTCTCTTTTGCCGCTCCGCGCGGGCCCCCAGCCCCGCGCGGTGAGCCATCCCTGCGCGCCTTGTCCCGCGGCCGCGCGGGCCCGATCCCCGCGCGGCGCATGCCGCGGCCGCGCGGCCCGCGCGGGCCCCGCCCCGCGCGGCGCTTACCGCGGCC
>JAQNDB010003872.1:0-26882 GCA_029204045.2 Tillandsia leiboldiana
TTAAAGTGTGATCGACAGCTTGTGGAGGCCTATTTCTGTGATAGGGTTTGGTTTGCGCGCAAATCGGACCCCAGAAACGGACTCAGTGCGAGAAAAGGATCAAGTTTTCTTATTTGGGAGTTTCGCCAAAATTAGAAATGGATTCTTGCAAAGGACTCATATTGATTCAGCGCGGAAAAACGATGAAAATAGCTATTTGGTTGTATTTTTTGGAGTCCGGATGAGCGAAAACGGCAATCGAAGTTCAGGGGGTTTTTTCGGGCGCAGGGGAAGGTCGTGGACTGGGGTGCCACGTGTCGGCACCGATTGGGCCGGTGTTGGAGTCGCGGTCCAGCGGGCTTTGGGGAGGACGCGTGGCGGGCCGTGGTTGGCCCGCCGCCGCGCGCACTGGCGCGCTGTTCGCTCCCCGCTCGTGGGGACACCGCGGCGCGCACCCAATGGTGGCGCCGCGGCCACCGGATCAAGCCGCGTGGCTTGATCCGGGGGGCTTGTCCCGGGCGACGTGGCGGCCCGGATGGCCGCCACGTCCGCCCGCCAGGCCGAGCGGGCCAGGCCGTGCTGTAGCTTCAGGAGAGGGGGGGGGAGGGATTTAGGGGAGTTTAAGTGTGTTTTCTCTTCTTCTTCTTCCTTTCTTCTTCTTCTGCTTCCTCCTTCTTCCTTCTTTGGACTGGGATTTTTGGGGGACTCCAGGCAGAGCTGCACCAGCAACCCTACTTCATCTTCATCAGCAAAGAGATGGATTATTGAGGCTTCATCACCATCATCTTCTCCATGAGGCAAGCATCACATTGTTGCTGTTGGTGGACCTCCCGTCGCATTTCAGTGCAAAAATTCCTCAGGACTCATTTCTTGGAATTTGGAGCTCATGTTTTGTTCTACGTTTTCACAAGAGGTAAGGCTACAATTTTTGTATTCAACTCTCCCCTCAGATCTCATGTTTTTACAGAGTTTTAGGGCCATCTTTGGGACCCTTTGTTTCAGTCTGGATTTTTGGGCAGCCTTTAGTATTTTGGCTTTTCTGAATTGTAGAAGTGGAATTTTTGGATATTTTTGCGGAAAAATTTCCAGGACTCGAAGATCTACAATATTGGTATGTGTCATTTTCCCCAGAGCTGAGTTTTTATAAGGTTTTATGCATGATCTTTGGAGCACCTTGCTACAGTCAAGTACAGATGGAACTTGGTGGATAGTTCAAAGTGTTTATGGGTTT
The DNA here is from genome assembly GCA_029204045.2 of Tillandsia leiboldiana. Classification (NCBI taxonomy): domain Eukaryota; kingdom Viridiplantae; phylum Streptophyta; class Magnoliopsida; order Poales; family Bromeliaceae; genus Tillandsia; species Tillandsia leiboldiana. The sequence goes on from JAQNDB010003872.1 coordinate 1,211, forward strand.
TCTCCTTCATCCGAGCATGAAAATTGGAGTTCTTTAGTTCAATTTGTATCTACTCTCAACAAGGAATCCAATGGTACCTCTCTTGCAGGATTTGGAGCACGTTTAATTAGGTAACTTTAATGATCTTTCCAAGTGCTATTATAAGGATTACTGCAGTCCCTGTTTAGTTTTGATTTGAGCAATGCACCTTGGAATGCAGATAACTTTGTGGGTACAAGGTCTTTTTCAGAAATTCAAGTTGGGACTACTTTATAACTTCAAGGTGAGAAAATTCTCTTTTGTGATATGTGGATGAATCCCTTTGGAAAGCCCCTGATTTAGCTTGGAAATGCTAGCAAGTTTATGTTAGCAGTTTTGGACTGCATTGTGATTTTTGCTTCATTTGAATGTTAAGGGAAATTAATGGTGGATTTTTGAGGACTTGAAGATGTGTGTATGAAAGAGGATATCTTGATTTACTGCTTGGACTTCATCTTGAGGTATTGGGGCTGCACTTACATCTTCTTAAACTTAATTTCAATTGCTGAAATTCTGGAATTTGATTGCGATGTGTGCATTGTTTTAGTGATTGTGGATGATTTTCGTGGCATCGGACTTCTGGGAGGATAAGGAATACTCACGCCAAATTTCAGCTACAACGGCAGCGGATCATCAAGTTTCAGGTGGGTGGTTGTGCTTTGCCGAAAACGACGATTTACCCACTCGGGCTATTGGTTTCCCTCATGGCATAGTTGATTGTTGTTCTTTTCTCCTCGGTATAATATGATTGAATATCCATGTTTAGATTAAGTATTTGATCCTGAGCTTATGCATGAGTAACTGATTAGTTGGTTGAAATTATATTATCTCATATGAAGTTGATATTAAGTGATCATCCTTAAACCTATTCATGTGAGAAATGATGTGATAGTTATATGTGAATGGTTGATTGATTTATGTGAGGACTTGATGGGGTTATGTAGTGTACTGGTTTTCCCATGCAACTTTCCGGTGAATCACACTGTGTAGAACACCTAGTGTTGGTGTCTGGCCCATGGTGCATCGAAGGGATGCCACAGATGGACCTCGTGAGACTTGGATAGATGATTTGGCCTTCGGCTGTGGATTGCCGAATTTTAGAAAAAGTTTTGGGCCAATCTGAGGTTGGATTTGGATTCAGCGCGGAAAAAACGCTTGAAAACGGCTATTTGCTTGTTGAATTTGGAGTCCGGATGACCAAATGCGGGCTTCCGAAGTTTTGGGTGATTTTCGGTGCATGGGGGAGCCTCGTGGACCGGCCTGAGCCACGTGGCGGCCTATTATTGGCCGGCTCACGCAGCTCGGTCCACGGGGTAGCGCGGCGGTGCATGGACCGCAGGCGGGTGGCACGTGGCGTGCCCGGATAGGCCGGCGCACGCGGCACGGCTCAGTGGATTTGCGGGATGGCGGTGGACCGGGCGCCATGACACGTGGCGGCTTTCGGATTCGTCGGTCCACGTGGGCGCGGTCCACGGGTGCGCGGGGGAGGGGCGCCTCGGTACTGTGCGCGCACGTGCGCGCACAGTGGCGCCAGGCGGGGCGGTCGGCCGCACTCGAGTGCGACACGTGTCGCCCTCGAGATTGGCCGGCCGTACCTACCCTCGTTGACTTGCGGGGGCCCACGTGGCGTATTGCGGGCCGCGGGGATCCGCTGTCCCCTGTTTGGGGGTGCGTGGCCGCTCCTGGGTGTTTCGGGCGCGTCGGACAGGGACTGTGCGACCGGGTTTCCGGGCGCAGGTGCGCCCGAAAGTTGCTGCCCGAAAACCCGGCCCGAAAGCTTAGTGGGCTGGGCCTATAAATAGCTCCCCCCATTCGTCTTGTAGGCTTTTTGGACTCTATTTCGCTGGGCTTTCTTCTGAGGAATTTCTCCTCCCTCAGTGCACTACCCTTTGCAGAAGTTTGAGATTTTTGGAGGCACGCTTCCCGAGGTTCCCCATTTTACGGCGCAGGGCGCGACGCTTGTTTCTCCGGCGATCCTCTTCAACCCCTTCTCAGTTTTTGGACTCCTCCGACTCACCCCGACCTCGGAAATTCGCCGATTCTTGCGCCGTTGGACTCTTGACAGGTAGGGCTTCAACTCCTGTGTTTTTTGTGTTCCTCGATTTCCGTGCTGATATTGGAGTTTTCCGAGCAACCATTTGACCCTTTTCTTCGCGGACTTTTGGGACAGCACCCGGTGTTCTTGCCATATCTTTTTCGCTCGGACGTCGGAACGAGGCGATTCAAAAGGCAATTTTCATCTACGCTTCGCATGGAGTCTCCTGGATTTTTTCTCAGAATTTTCTGAATTTTACTCGAGGGTGAGAATCTTCTTCCCTCTGTGGTTCCTTGTTACAGGAATTTAGTGCAGTTTGGATTCGGGGTGTACCCCTTGTCGGATTATTATCTCAGCGTAGGAAACTCCAAATTGGGCGTGCAGGTACTCGTTTCGACGGGCTCGTCGCAAGGATCGCGCTAGTATTTTCCTTGGATTTTTCTGGACATTATTCGCAGGTGAAAATTAGTGAATTGTGGACTGCTGTTTTGGGGGACAGATTCTAGAAAGTGTGGATGTTTAGCTTATGAATTTTCCTTTGGGGTACTTTGTACAGATTGGTGGTGTATTTGGACTGGTCTTGGACTTCGCCTTTGGATAATTGGAATAGCGCTTCAGGTGGGTGATGTTGTAAACCTCTTATTTGGGATTTATCACTAGGCCTATTAGAATGCTCTTGATTATGTTATTAGTAGATCTGTGAGAAGAACCTAGCATGCTTGTATGAAATCCTGCTTTCTTCATTGATAATCGCAATGTTAGAAAAACTACAAGTTAATTAACGGTGAGTCCATGCTTTAAACATGTAGTAGAGTTACTTGGAATTTATGCTAAATTCTTATATTGTTGATTGTTTAAATGGAAGGCTGAGGTATGTGGTTAGGGTAATTAAAATGGTTCAGCAAGTTATTGACTTTTGCATGCTTGAATGGTCACCTAGATAGGCCACCTTTTTCTGCTACACTATCATGCTGGAATTGACTTAGGAGAAACCATGTTGCATTCTTTCTTCAGTCACTTAGACATAGGGGATATTATGCTCGGGTTAGAGCAGGGGCTGGGTTAGTGTAGTCAGATACTTGGGTTTCGGGGAGAGGGTTTTGGGCTTCCTTTGGGAGACGGTACTTTTCCTTATAGAGCGGAGTGCGTGATTTGCAGACTTGAGACCCTGGGACTCCTGTCCCATATCGGTGTTATGCGTAGGCTGGCATACCCGATTTGGCAGACATTGAGAACCCTACCCCTTATCGGTGCTATGCGTAGGCTGGCATACCCGATTTAGCAGACCTTGAGACTCCTGTCCCATACCGGTGTTATGCGTAGGCTGGCATACCCGATTTGGCAGACATTGAGACTCCTATTCCACACTGGTGTTATGCGTAGGCTGGCATACCCGATGTGGCAGGCTTCGATTCTCTGATGCATACTTTTAGCTATCTTTAGCTGGGCAGGTAGAGGCATATTAGTGGTAGCTTTTATCAGGAGTCATACTCTTAGTTACCGCATTTATTCCTTTAGCCTCTGGTAGACCTAGTGGGCAGGTAGGAGTTCGTGTTGAGGTTTACCCACTAGGGGAGGCTACTGTCTTTATAGTAGTACTGACCCCCACTGTTTTTCCCTTTTCTTGTCCCCTTTGCTTTGCAGAGTCATCTGCCGGAGTTGCGGGGCCTTCCTACCAGGATCGAGGTAAGAGGATCGCCGACTAGATAGCTGCTACCCCGAGCTCGAGTTTTTGGTAGTTTTGTTGTATCCCCAGTACACTCAGACGGTTGTATTTTTCCTTTTTTTTTGGGTCTGGCTGCGGCCAGCTGGTTGTATATATTTCGTGAGCTGGGAGAGACACTTGTATATTTTTTGAGAGCTTACTGTACTTTCCTTTCCAGTATTTGTCTGAGTTGTATTAGTTTTAGTTTAGCTCTGTTTTATGCTCCTTTATTACTTGTTTTATATCTGAGCAGGTTATCAGCGCTTCGTGTACACGGAAAATTCCGTATGCACGGCGGATCTGTGGACGGGCCCGGGTTCTGGTTTACACCCGGGGCGTGACAGATTAGTTGGTATCAGAGCTTAGGGATAGGTCAGTTGGGACTTAGGAAACCCTAGGCTTGTGGCAGACCCTAGGAAGGCAGAGCGTGAGTGACGTGATATTGTGCGAAAGTCGGTAATTGGTTGTTAACTCTTCCTGTGAGTGGAGAGGGATTGGCATAGCCTATTTCTGGGGGACTATTATGTTGGCTGCAGACAACATAAGGTTACAGAAATAGGGGAATGCCCATGACTTTCGCGTGATTGGGTCGAGAGTGGTTTGGTTTACTGACCCGTGGATTTTGTGTGACAGGATGCCTCCTAGGCGGCAGATTCCTACTCGGGGTACTCCTACGCCCCCGGAGGAGCCGGAGCAGTCCGGGCCTTCTGAGATCAGTGAGCTGAGGGCCATGGTGGCCCAGTTGGCGGAGAGTCACTGCCGACAGGAGCAGAGATTTGAGCAGTTGCTGGCTCAGGTTGCGGCACCACCCCCTACTACTGTAGAGGCCCCTGTACCACCAGTTGTACCGCCGGCTATTCCATTAGTCCCTACGGCACCGTCGTCGAGCAGTGGGGCCCAGGGAGAGTTCAGGCCGTTGACCCCAGCGGAGGAGGAGGAGTTTGCTGACAAACTCGCCAAGTTCTGTAAGCGAGGACCACCTAGGTTCTCAGGGAGGAGCACTCACCCATCGGAGATAGGATCATGGCTGGCAGCAATGGAGAAGTTGTTCAGAGACTTCTTCATTGACCACAGGTTCAGAGTGCATATGGCTGTACATTGCCTAGAAGGGGATGCAGATGCTTGGTGGCGTCGGGTCGAGCCCTTGGAGTTTCAGATCACCCGACAGCTACCCTGGTCGGAGTTTAGACGGTTGATCCTTGACACTTATTTCTCCACGAGCGTGAAGAAAAAGCTTGAGGATGATTTGAAGAATCTCCAGCATGGGGACTGGACGGTATGGGATTATTATCAGGAGTTTACGCAGTTGCTCAACTGCGTACCCTATGTTGCCAGGGATGGGCTGCACCAGGTGGAGCTGTTTGAGACAGGTTTGCGCCCCGAGGTCTATACCTTGGTACATGCCCAGAGGCTTCAGACTTTATCAGAGGCAGTGGATCATGCACAGTGGGTCGAGAGGGGAGATCACGTCGTCGCTAGACGTGGGGGCTTGGCCGCTCAGAGTTCTGAGAGGAAGCGGCCAATGCCAGACGAGGGGGGACAGGCCAGTTCATGGAGGCCGCCCCGACCACCACCGCCGCAGTTTACGGGCCGTGGGCGTTCGGAGCGGCGAGGGTCTGGTGGATCCCAGAGACCCCCACAGCAGCAGCAGCAGCAGCAGCAGCCCCAGCGACAGCAGCAGCACTCGCAGCAGCAGAGGTCGCAGTCGCGACAGCAGGGGTCACAGCGGCAAGGACAGCAGCAGCAGCAGTCGAGGCAGTCCCAGTCTGCGGTCAGGTGCGTCTTTTGTAGGGGACAGCACGCGGCGGATACTTGTGACCAGAGGTACGGCCGCTGTTATCGGTGTGGACAGTCCGGCCATATTCGAGCTACTTGCCCTCTCTCTACACCGCAGGCTCCTTCCTCAGCATCAGCTCCTTCAGTGCCCCAGCAGCGGCCTTATGCTCCAGCGAGCAGGGCTCCTTCCTCCCACCCTGCAGATTACCGACCACCAGCTCAGAGCGGGCGAGTCTACGCCGCCCAGGTAGGGGACTCCACGGCAGCCGACCACGTGGTGGCAGGTATCACTTTACTTCTTGGTACTAGAGCTCGCACTTTATTTGATACCGGTGCATCACATTCTTTTATCAGTAGAGTATTTGCATCATCTCATGGACTAGTGTTAGGTCGGTTGCCACATGCAGTAGAGGTACAGATTCCTGATCATACATTGCATGTAGAGGAGTGTTGTTGGTCTTGCCCTGTTCAGATTGAGTCCTGGATCTTGCCAGCGGACCTTATGGTCCTTAGTGAGCTGCAAGATTACGACATTGTACTGGGGATGGATTGGCTGGCTCGCTATTTCGCGACGATTGATTGCGCCGCGAGGACTGTTACCTTTAGCGAGCCAGGCCAGGAGGTGTTCGTTTACAGGGGATGCCAGAGTGCTTTCTTTGCCTCGGTGGTTTCGACCTCTCGTGCGAGGCAGATGATGCGCAGTGGATGCGTGGCCTTTTTGGCATCGGTGGTTAAGGAGTCTACGGCGGCACCGGGACTCACGGATATCCCTATTGTCCATGAGTACCCGGATGTTTTTCCTCCGGAGCTAGTTCATATGCCGCCGGATAGGGAGGTTGAGTTTTTGATTGACGTAGTTCCAGGAACTGCGCCAATCTCTAAGGCTCCTTACCGAATGGCACCGGCCGAGCTGCGGGAGTTAAAGGCGCAACTCCAGGATTTAATGGACAAGGGTTTTGTGAGGCCTAGTGTATCACCTTGGGGAGCGCCGGTGCTATTTGTGAAGAAGAAGGATGGTTCACTTCGACTGTGTGTAGATTACCGGGAGCTGAATAAAGTGACCATCAAGAACAAGTACCCTTTGCCGCGCATTGATGACTTATTCGACCAGCTGCAAGGGTCTTGTGTCTTCTCCAAGATTGATTTACAGTCTGGTTACCACCAATTGAAGGTGAAGGCCGAGGACATCCCTAAGACGGCATTCAGGTCGCGGTACGGGCATTACGAGTTCACCGTCATGCCTTTTGGACTGACAAATGCCCCTGCAGCTTTTATGGATTTGATGAACAGGATTTTTCGACCATACCTGGATCGGTTCGTTGTTGTTTTTATTGATGACATCCTAGTTTATTCCCGAAGCGATGTGGAGCACGAGGAGCATCTGAGGATTGTGCTACAACTTCTGAGAGAGAGAAAGTTGTATGCCAAGCTATCTAAGTGTGATTTCTGGCTTCGGGAGGTTGCCTTTTTGGGCCACGTGATTTCAGCCGCTGGAGTGGCAGTAGACCCGGCGAAGATCGAGGCAGTCCGGGATTGGCCCCGACCGACGACGGTATCAGAGGTCCGTAGTTTCATGGGCTTAGCAGGATATTACCGTCGGTTTGTGGAAGGTTTTGCGAAACTTTCCACACCCCTCACTCGTTTGACGCGAAAAGGGATTAAGTTTATTTGGAGTGAGGACTGCCAGAGGAGCTTTGAGGAATTAAAGATCAGATTGATGTCGGCTCCTATCCTTTCCCTCCCTGTTATGGGGAAAGGATATGTGATTTATAGTGATGCATCGCACAGTGGACTTGGTTGCGTGCTGATGCAGGATGGTAGGGTAATCGCTTACGCCTCTCGGCAACTGAAGGATTATGAAAAGAATTACCCTACCCATGATTTGGAACTAGCTGCAGTGATTTTTGCACTAAAGTTGTGGCGCCACTACCTGTATGGGGAGCATTGCGAGATTTATACCGACCACAAGAGCTTGAAATACCTGTTCACGCAGAAGGAGCTCAACTTGAGGCAGCGCAGATGGTTGGAATTGTTGAAGGATTATGATGTAGACATATTGTACCATCCTGGCAAGGCCAACGTGGTTGCTGATGCCCTGAGCAGGAGAGCAGTACAGAGTTTATCTTTGATGATCACCGATCAGGCGCCATTACTTGAGCAGATGAGGCGGTTAGAGCTCGAGGTTGTGTCCCCTGGGGTCTCTGCTAGACTTATGTCTCTAGTCGTGCAGCCCACTCTATTGGACAGGATTCGGGAGAGACAGAGTGAGGACCCCCACCTGGTGAGGATTCGAGAGCAGATGCAGACTGGTTTGATAGGGGACTTTTCAGTTGATGCTGCGGGAGTGCTACGGTACAGGGACCGCGCGTGTGTGCCTATGGATGCAGAGATCCGAGAGCAGATCTTGAGGGAGGCCCACTATACACCTTATACCATCCATCCTGGTGGGACTAAGATGTATAGGGATCTTAAGGCACAGTTTTGGTGGAATGGGATGAAAAGAGACATTGGGAGATTTGTAGCACACTGTCTAACTTGTCAGCAAGTGAAGGCGGAGCATCGTGTACCTGCTGGCAAGTTGCAGAGTCTCCCAATCCCTGAATGGAAATGGGAACATGTTACGATGGATTTTGTCACTGGGTTGCCGAGAGCACAGACGGGAGCGGATGCTATCTGGGTAGTCGTGGACCGGCTTACCAAAAACCGCTCACTTTTTACCGGTTCAGATGACTTGGCCGATGGAGCGACTGGCGCAGGTGTACTTGGCTGAGGTGGTTAGATTGCACGGGGTACCCGTTTCCATCGTATCAGATAGAGACCCGAGGTTTGTCTCGCATTTCTGGAGGAGTTTACAGACAGCCTTGGGGACGCAGCTCCAATTTAGTACAGCATTCCACCCACAGACCGATGGGCAGTCAGAGCGCACTATTCAGACCCTCGAGGATATGTTGAGAGCATGCATTCTGGACTTTGGGGGAGGATGGTACCGACACTTGGGATTAGTTGAGTTTGCGTACAACAACAGCTATCAAGCGAGCATTCAGATGGCTCCGTTTGAAGCGTTGTATGGACGCAAGTGTCGGTCACCCCTTTATTGGAGTGACGTGGGTGAGAAGAAGACTTTGGGTCCTGATCTACTGTTGGAGGCAGAGGAAAAGGTCAGATTGATACGACGACACCTAGAGACCGCCCAGAGTCGACAGAGGAGTTATGCTGATACTCGACGGCGAGACTTAGAGTTTCAGGTGGGTGACCATGTTTTTCTGAAAGTCTCGCCTTCGAAGGGGATTCGGAGATTTGGTATTCGTGGGAAACTGAGCCCTCGTTATATTGGACCTTTTGAGGTGTTGGAGCGCTTAGGGCCAGTTGCCTACAGGCTTGCGCTTCCTCCCAGACTTTCGGGTGTTCATAATGTCTTTCATGTTTCGACACTGAGGAAGTATGTTCATGACCCGTCTCATATTATCGATTTCACTCCATTGGAGGTTGCTGAGGACCTGAGTTATGTTGAGCGTCCGTTGAGGATCTTGGATCGTGAGGTTAGGGAGTTGCGCAGTCGGGCCATCCCCTATGTGAAGGTTCTCTGGAGCAGTCATGATGAGCGCGAGGCTACCTGGGAGTTGGAGTCAGCGATGATGGATGCTCACCCCCACTTGTTTGAGGCTCCTATCTGAGGTATGATTTTTGTTTCGAGGACGAAACTTTTTCTTGTAGGGGAGGGTGTAGTGTACTGGTTTTCCCATGCAACTTTCCGGTGAATCCACTGTGTAGAACACCTAGTGTTGGTGTCTGGCCCATGGTGCATCGAAGGGATGCCACAGATGGACCTCGTGAGACTTGGATAGATGATTTGGCCTTCGGCTGTGATTGCCGAATTTTAGAAAAAGTTTTGGGCCAATCTGAGGTTGGATTTGGATTCAGCGCGGAAAAACGCTTGAAAACGGCTATTTGCTTGTTGAATTTGGAGTCCGGATGACCAAATGCGGGCTTCCGGAAGTTTTGGGTGATTTTCGGTGCATGGGGGAGCCTCGTGGACCGGCCTGAGCCACGTGGCGGCCTATTATTGGCCGGCTCACGCAGCTCGGTCCACGGGGTAGCGCGGCGGTGCATGGACCGCAGGCGGGTGGCACGTGGCGTGCCCGGATAGGCCGGCGCACGCGGCACGGCTCAGTGGATTTGCGGGATGGCGGTGGACCAGGCGCATGACACGTGGCGGCTTCGGATTCGTCGGTCCACGTGGGCGCGGTCCACGGGTGCGCGGGGGAGGGCGCCTCGGTACTGTGCGCGCACGTGCGCGCACAGTGGCGCCAGGCGGGGCGGTCGGCCGCACTCGAGTGCGACACGTGTCGCCTCGAGATTGGCCGGCCGTACCTACCTCCGTTGACTGCGGGGGGCCACGTGGCGTATGCGGGCCGCGGGGATCCGCTGTCCCCTGTTTGGGGGTGACGTGGCCGCTCCTGGGTGTTTCGGGCGCGTCGGACAGGGACTGTGCGACCGGGTTTCCGGGCGCAGTGCGCCCGAAAGTTGCGCCCGAAAACCCGGCCCGAAAGCTTAGTGGGCTGGGCCTATAAATAGCTCCCCCCATTCGTCTTGTAGGCTTTTTGGACTCTATTTTTGCAGGGCTTTCTTCTGAGGAATTTCTCCTCCCTCAGTGCACTACCCTTTGGAGAAGTTTGAAGATTTTTGGAGGCACGCTTCCCGAGGTTCCCCATTTTACGGCGCGGCGCGACGCTTGTTCTCCGGCGATCCTCTTCACCCCTTCTCAGTGTTTGGACTCCTCCGACTCACCCCGACCTCGGAATTCGCCGATTCTTGCGCCATTGGACTCTTGACAGGTAGGGCTTCAACTCCTGTGTTTTGTGGTTCCTCGATTTCCGTGCTGATATTGGAGTTTTCCGAGCAACCATTTGACCCTTTTTCTTCGCGGACTTTTGGGACAGCACCGCGGTGTTCTTGCCATATCTTTTCGTTCGGACGTCGGAACGAGGCGATTCAAAAGGCAATTTTCATCTACGCTTCGCAAGGAGTCTCCTGGATTTTTCTCAGAATTTTCTGAATTTTACTCGAGGGTGAGAATCTTCTTCCTCTGTGGTTCCTTGTTACAGGAATTTAGTGCAGTTTGGATTCGGGGTGTACCCCTTGTCGGATTATTATCTCAGCGTAGGAAACTCCAAATTGGGCGTGCAGGTACTCGTTTCGACGGGCTCGTCGCAAGGATCGCGCTAGTATTTTCCTTGGATTTTTCTGGACATTATTCGCAGGTGAAAATTAGTGAATTGTGGACTGCTGTTTTGGGGGACAGATTCTGGAAAGTGTGGATGTTTAGCTTATGAATTTTCCTTTGGGGTACTTTGTACAGATTGGTGGTGTATTTGGACTGGTCTTGGACTTCGCCTTTGGATAATTGGAATAGCGCTTCAGGTGGGTGATGTTGTAAACCTCTTATTTGGGATTTATCACTAGGCCTATTAGAATGCTCTTGATTATGTTATTAGTAGATCTGTGAGAAGAACCTAGCATGCTTGTATGAAATCCTGCTTTCTTCATTGATAATCGCAATGTTAGAAAACTACAAGTTAATTAACGGTGAGTCCATGCTTTAAACATGTAGTAGAGTTACTTGGAATTTATGCTAAATTCTTATATTGTTGATTGTTTAAATGGAAGGCTGAGGTATGTGGTTAGGGTAATTAAAATGGTTCAGCAAGTTATTGACTTTTGCATGCTTGAATGGTCACCTAGATAGGCCACCTTTTTCTGCTACACTATCATGCTGGAATTGACTTAGGAGAAACCATGTTGCATTCTTTCTTCAGTCACTTAGACATAGGGGATATTATGCTCGGGTTAGAGCAGGGGCTGGGTTAGTGTAGTCAGATACTTGGGTTTCGGGGAGAGGGTTTTGGGCTTCCTTTGGGAGACGGTACTTTTCCTTATAGAGCGGAGTGCGTGATTTGCAGACTTGAGACCCTGGGACTCCTGTCCCATATCGGTGTTATGCGTAGGCTGGCATACCCGATTTGGCAGACATTGAGAACCCTACCCCTTATCGGTGCTATGCGTAGGCTGGCATACCCGATTTAGCAGACCTTGAGACTCCTGTCCCATACCGGTGTTATGCGTAGGCTGGCATACCCGATTTGGCAGACATTGAGACTCCTATTCCACACCGGTGTTATGCGTAGGCTGGCATACCCGATGTGGCAGGCTTCGATTCTCTGATGCATACTTTTAGCTATCTTTAGCTGGGCAGGTAGAGGCATATTAGTGGTAGCTTTTATCAGGAGTCATACTCTTAGTTACCGCATTTATTCCTTTAGCCTCTGGTAGACCTAGTGGGCAGGTAGGAGTTCGTGTTGAGGTTTACCCACTAGGGGAGGATACTGTCTTTATAGTAGTACTGACCCCCACTGTTTTTCCCTTTTCTTGTCCCCTTTGTTTTGCAGAGTCATCTGCCGGAGTTGCGGGGCCTTCCTACCAGGATCGAGGTAAGAGGATCGCCGACTAGATAGCTGCTACCCCGAGCTCGAGTTTTTGGTAGTTTTGTTGTATCCCCAGTACACTCAGACGGTTGTATTTTTCCTTTTTTTTTGGGTCTGGCTGCGGCCAGCTGGTTGTATATATTTCGTGAGCTGGGAGAGACACTTGTATATTTTTTGAGAGCTTACTGTACTTTCCTTTCCAGTATTTGTCTGAGTTGTATTAGTTTTAGTTTAGCTCTGTTTTATGCTCCTTTATTACTTGTTTTATATCTGAGCAGGTTATCAGCGCTTCGTGTACACGGAAAATTCCGTATGCACGGCGGATCTGTGGACGGGCCCGGGTTCTGGTTTACACCCGGGGCGTGACAGGTTATGTGAGAAGGACTTGGTTGATTTATTTGAGAATGGCTTATATGAGAGTAGTTGGTTTTGTTGATCCTTAACCTACAATGTGTGATGTTGGGCATAGATGTTGATTCATAACATATCCATATGAGAATAATTAGCTGATTGATCTTTGATCTAGCTTATGTGAAAATGGGTGTCGAGGTTGGTTATTGATCTAGTTGATGTGAGAATGACCTATGCTTTTGATTTCTAAATCCTTCGTGATAAGATGGATATCATTGTGAGTTGAGGCCTATTCCTTATGAGACTAAGCTTTGTTCACGACTCCTAATTCCTCCAAATAAGATTGGATGTTGTTGGTAGATCCTATGTTCATCCTATGTGAGATCAATAAAGGTTGTGGGGCCTTAGACTATTCATTGGTGATACATGATTGAATGTCTATGATTAAATAATGTTAAATGATCCAAATAATATTCATGTATGAATGCGAGGTTTGACAAGCGTTGTATTACCTTATGTGATGTTGATTATGAGTGACACTTGGGTTAGAATGTTGATTGCGCATCGTGGATAAAATTGCAGGCTTGGTTGAGATCAAAGCATATCATGTTAGAAAGAAAAGGCCAATTTATACCTGTGAGCATCGTGTATGTGGTATAGGAAGGCATAGGCTATGTTGTACTTAATATTCTTATGCAATCATCGATATTTTGGAATAGCATGCTCAAATAAATGTAAGAACATCGACACCTATTTTCTTTATATCATCTTGGACATTTGCATGCTTGTCTGGTCATTTAGATAGGCCACCTTTTTCTGCTACACTATCATGTTGGACTTGACTTAGGAGAAACCATGTTTCTTGCTTTTCTCCTTTCATACTAGGCTCTGGGTATTTGTAGCTCGTGCGCGAGCAGGGGGTTTTTTCGGATAGTGTAGTCAGATTCTTGGGATCTAGGACAGGCTGACTTGTTGACAGTGGGTATTGCGGCAACCGCGGATATTGGGCGGTTGACCGTATGTTTACTAATGCATCAGATTGGGTATCAGATTTCGTTAGTGGATGGATTTTTCCCACTTTGATCAGAGTCATGATCCAGTCCTGCTTTGGTTACTTATCACACCGGCGCGGTTATTGCCTGGTGATGCTTTTATCACACCGGCGCGGTTATTGCCCGGTGATGCTTTCCTCGTGTGGGTCGCTCCCCTCGAGATCCCCTCCGGAGGCTGGGGCTAGACAGTTATTGACAGTTTTTGCTATCACATCGGCGCGGTTATTGCCCGATGATGAGGGCGGCGGCAGGCAGTACTAGTTTTTACTGGTGTATAGATTGGGTTTATTCAGGCAGGCATTTATATTCTGATGCATACTTTTAGCTATTCTTTTAGCTAGGTATTTTAGAGGCATAGCAGTGGTAGTTTTCTTTTTCCAGCAGTCTCTTTTTGCTTACCACTCTTCTTCTCCTTTTGCCTCTGGTAGACCTTGTGGGTACGTCGGGGTTTGAGGCTTTACCCACAGGGGGAGGCTACTGGTTTTACTAGTGGTTCTCACTCCCATTGTTGTTTTTCCCATTTCCTCCCTTTGTTTTGCAGTGTCTGCTGCGGGAGTTGCGGATCTCTCGGTTGACGGTTCGAGGCGAGAGAGTTGCGAGATAGATCCCTACCAGAGTTGAGTTCTACTGTGGGATAGATGTACCAACCCGGATTGTGGGTTTCGCTGTACACAGTTGTATTTTTGTTATTTCAGTTATCTCCCATTTTGGATTTATAGATGTTGTATAGGTGGCTTTTACTTGTATTACAGTTTTTGGTGGATCGGATTATTGTATCATCATTTATGGGAGATGGATATTGTACCCCTACTTTTCTGTTGTACAGTGATTCGGATTTTTATTACAGCAGTTTTTCTTCAGCTCTGATATCTATTTAGTTATTAGATGATACTTTGCAGGTTGGACGCTTCGCTTATGTGGGGTTCCGCATAGGTGGCGGATCTGTTGGCGAGCCCGGGTCGCAGTTTCGACCCCGGGGCGTGACAGATTAAGTGGTATCAGAGCCTAGGATGTAGGTCATTATGGACATAGAAACCCTAGGCTTGTGGTTGGACCTTAGGATGACTACATGAGAGTCGTGACTTATAGCGAGAGTCCTGATTGAGTTTTATACCTCTCCCAAGGGACGGGACGAGTGATTGGCATGTTTATTCTCCTAAGCGATTATGTTGGCTGCAGACAACATAATGTTATGGAATGGGTGACATGTCTTAGACTTTCGCTGGATTGGGTCGAGTGCTTGTTGTGTGTTTTGTTGTGTGGTTCGTCGTGGTAAGCGGTGTCTCCCTGACGCAGAGTTTTGACCCGTGTGCACCCCATTGCAGTTTTTGGGGCGAGGATAGGCAGTTTCGGGCCGGATACCCAGATTGAGGTCAGAGAGCTCTGGACCCAGATGACAGGATTGGTAGTGGCATATCGGCGGCGGAGTGAGCAGCTGGATAGGATGATACAGTTGTTGGAGCAGTGGGCACCTCCGACAGTGCTTTCCGTCGAGACCAACCCCTTTGTAGTATCCCTGGTGGCAACGATCTCAGTGGCGTCGGTTGAGCGAGCAGCCCCCTCGGTGTCGACTTTTAGTGCAGAGGCACCAAGGCAGGGTGGACCGTTGATAGCAGATGAGCAGTGGGACATCATTGATTGACTGAGACAACTTTGGCTGTTAGACCTGTCCCGACTCGAAGGATTGAGTTTGGAGCCTTTGGAGGCAGAGTTGTGGTTGGTGGTGCTGGACAGACTATTTGAGAGCCTTTTATGCTCGAGGGATTTACGCAGTTGATGAACTGCACGCTCCACGTTAAGAGCGACGAGGCGCATGGGACGTGTGTGTTGGTTTAGAATTGCGCCAGGATACCTTCTTGGCTCATTCGGTCCCTCTGACTTCAGATTTTGGATGCCCCGATGGAGCATAGCGTTGTAGTTCCTTTGGATAGATGGAGGCACTCGGTGCCAGTTGATGGAGGGCAGATTAGTGGGCAGAGACCTTCTTGATTCATTCTTTGGGGTCGAGGACTTCTGAGGCGTCAGAGGTCGGGTGGACCCCGACGGCAGTGTCAGCATCAGTATCAGAGTGGCGCAGCGGAAGCATGATGGGCTGCGATCATTGCCGCAGTATGAGTGGAGGCAGAGATGATGCTTTCTTTAGGGATAGTCAGGATATTCTCAGACAGATTGAGCGACGACCATTAGCGCTGACAGTTGAATCTGTGCAACCTGGTCGGAGGGCGTCCCATCGGTGGGATGTGTCGTCGCAGGTATGATTTCCTTTACAACTATCTGAGTTAGAACGAGGTGCATCCCTGCATGGACTAAAGGTAGAGTTGCTACCACGTGCACTTGAGGTATAGATCCATGATTAGGATGTGCACGTGGAGGAGGTTTGTGGAATATGTCCAATGCAATTAGGCTGTGGATTATACCCGTAGAATAGCTGGTCTTATGGCAGCCCAGGATTTTCGACTCGGTGTATTTGATTGGTCGGTGTGGCGCCTTGCAATTTTTGATTGTGGTGAGAGGACTATGAACTTCTGCGAGTTGGACAGGAGGAGTTTGTTTACAAGGATTGGTAGAGTGCACTGGTTGCAGCGACAGTGTGTCAATAAGAGTCAGGCAGATGATGAGCCAAGGATGCATTGCCCAGTTAGTGAATGTGATAAAGGTGCCTACGGCGGCCCCGAGACTCAAGGGTGTCCTTAGTGCCCGCGACTTCTCGAATATGAGTCCACCTGAGTTGATGACGATGCCGCCGGGCAAGGAGATTGAGATTGTTATTAACGTGGTTCTGGGAACCGCGTCGATATTGAAGGCACCTTATTGGATGGCACCAGCACAACTGAGAGCTGATGGTATAGTTATGGATTATGATGGATAAAGGGGTTGTTAGACCCGGTGTGTTACCTGATGGAGGGGACGATGGATCTTTCGTCCTGTCAACAGTGATTGAGCTGTAGTGATCCTTTCCAGATTTTGATTTCAGTTGAGCAACCCATACTGATGGATAATTCCATGGGGGTATTTCAGGTTTCTTGAATGAGTTGGTATTGAGGATGAGATTTTGGGAGTGTTTGGATCAGTGGTTACCTGGTTGTTCCTTCTTTTCCCCGCGACATGTTGGAATCCTTGATGTTTTCCCATGGCTCAGCTTAGTGGCAATATGTTCGGATTTTCCGCCATTGTTTGACTCGCTCCACTTGAGACCTGTGAGTGTCTGGAGTACGTGATGTTGGGTCGTATATAATACGGATCTAAATAGGGGAAGAAACACCTAGAGGGGGGTGAATAGGTGTAAACGTATAAACACTCCAAAAATCGTTGCGATAAAACCCAATGCGGAAAATAAAATAACACGCAAGATTTTTACGTGGAAAACTCCATCACCGGAGTAAAAAACCACGGGACCGATAACACGGCAGAAATCCACTAGAATTGAAACACGTACAAGGTGATTTACCGTACACACTTACGACTCAACCTTTTCCATACGCTCCTAGAGGATCTTCTCCGCTCGCTCCGACGCTTCTCGAATCCACGATCTGCGCCCAACGCCGAATCCACGGCGTCCAACGTCGAATCCACGACGTCCGACCGAATCCACGGTCTTCACCCAATAGCACCGTTCGAATCCACGAACGTGCCTCGCTCCGAATCCACGAGAGCGATTGAACCTTGAATCCACAAGGACACGCGAATCCACGCGCCGATTTTTGGGGTAAATCGTTGTTTTTGGGTGGTGATGATCCGCCGAATACTTAGATCAAAGATAGATCGGAAATACCATCTAAGTATTCATTAGTTTGATTCAACTCAAGATGTGAGTATGAAAACCTAGAATCAAACTAATCAATATAGATGAAGAAACATAGAGTATTCTCTAATGATTTCCTTTCTTCTCTATATGTGGATCTATAGCCGTATAAGATGATATATGAAAATGACGGCTATGTGGATTCCCCCTAGAAAAGGAGTCATAGGGTGTATTTATAGGTTAGAAACCCTAGGAAGGAGATAAGAATCAAAAACCTGCCATTTCTGGATTTTTACGGACGGCGATCCGGATCGTGATAACTAGGATCCGGATCGTCATAACAAAACAGCCAATTCCAGAAAAACGAAGGTTCGGGATCCGGATCATGTGACTACGATCCGGATCGTTCATACAGTTCACCAAACATCAACGTTCGGGATCCGGATCAAGAGACTACGATCCGGATTGCGTCGATGTATGAACGAACCACCTTCGGGATCCGGATCGAACAACCTGATCCGGATCCTGAACAAGTCCCAAGTCCAGTTTTTGATTTTTATGCAATGAAAGATTCTTCCAAGTGTTTCTACACTACAAGAAGTATTCGGATCACACAAATTCTTTAGTTAAACATACCTGATCCTTTTGAATTCTTCTTTCTTGAGATTGAGTTAAATGATCCAACTTTCTTCACCTTCAATCTTCAAGACTTGAGACTTTCACGAAACTACGCCAACTCAAATTCCGTAACAATCTCCCCCTTTGGCGGTTTCGTGACAAAACATAGATCCACTAAAGAAAATTCAAAAAGATATTTTTGTTGCTATCACCATACAACAAAAATTTACAATGGAGATCCAAAATACAATACATGAGTTAAACTCCTAAAACAGACTCTAGACTTAGACATCTGTACTCTCTGCAAAAAGAAATCATTCTTGACAAAAGAAATCGTTAGATACCTCAAGAATTTTGTATTATTCAAAAACCACAAACAGAGATGAAGTTTAAACTCATTTATACTTACCATGACATTTATATTCAGATATGTAAACTGATCATAGTTAAAGAAACACCAACATATCTTCTTTGCACGTAAAAACCAAATGTCATGAACATGTTTGTGACAAACTTATATATATATAGATATGTAATTGATCAGAGTTAAGAACCAACATATCTTCTATGCAATCAAAAACCAAGTGTCACAAACTTGTTAGTGAACATCAACTTGTTAGCTATATTACATGCCCAAATAGTTAGCAAATAGTTAGTCGAGGCATGCATTCATACAGACGAAAAAACCTCAAGTTGAGATCATACTTACCTTGATATTTCATCATTCATACCATCATTCATTGTTCATTGTTCAAATCATTGTTCTAAACTCTCTCCCCCTTTTTGTCACAAATAAAGCCAAAGATTACAGAAGTGGAGAGAATGGTTAACAGTTTAAGTTCGAGAACTAAAATCTCAAATTAAAACATAAAAAAAAAACTTGCACAACAGTAGGATTTAAACATATGCATAAAAACAGAAATTAGAAGGATACGGATCATTCAGACTCGTCTGAACTGATACAGCCGAGGATTTGGAAAATCTTCTTTATCCGCTTGTTCATTGCTGATTGCTTTTTATTTACCTTCTTTATTTCTTCCTTTACCTCAATCAGTTCATTTGATATACGTTCTTGCTCGTTGGAGAGCCTTTGCTGTTCTTTATAGATTGAGGTAACAGAAGCATCATCATCAGAAGTTGATTGTGGTGCTTCTTGTGCCGGAGGTGCTGGTTGAACTGGAGGAGCTGCTGCCGGTGCAGAGGTTGTTGCTTGTTGTCGTTGTTCTCGTTGCCGGTGAAGAGGTATGAAAGGTTCATCTGGCTTCGTCGAAAGAGACTTTACAATTGTCGTGTCATTGATTGTTCCTAGACTGTGCAGATAGGAACTCGCATTTGTGTCAGCTTTAAATTTGCGAAGAATGCGCATGATGATCATTGGAAAAGGTAGTCTCTCTGACGGATGAGCTTGCTCCACATATCGTGCCATCCTTGACCAGATGATGTAGGGAATGTTTAAGTTAGCTCCCATTGCTGCTGCGGGATTTCCGAGTAGATAAAGAAATATCATTCTTTCCCACCGAAGAACCTTTGTGTTCATGTTTGGAAGAATATTGTAACAAACAATAAGATTTAAGATGCGGTACTCTGGTCGTAGTTCTTTCGAGAAAACGGAGTTTCCTGTCGACCGAGTATCTGGAACACAGATTCCATCAACTACCACTCTCCAGGAGAAGGTGTTGAAAACTTGATTCTTCAGGTAATGAGTGCCATCGGCTCGGGCGTCCATCCCAAGTACTTCACCAATTAGCTGAGGCGTTACTTTGATTCTGACATTCTTGACTAAAGTTTGAAAATCCCGACGCCCGCTTTCCTGATCAACTAGATAGCAGGCATTCTGATAAAACATCCTCACTGAGTGAAGACAATACCCGGTGGTCTCCGGGAAATTGCAAATGGAAGCAAGACCTATTTGGTCAAACAAAGTCCCAAACGTCTGAGAACGCTTCTTTAAGGCTTTTACATCAACATGCCTTTCTCCAATGCATTCTCTGTTTTCAAAAACCTTTATTCTAGCCGAGCTGACAACTTCTTGTGGAGGTGCTTGCTGTGCTGGTTGCTCAATGGAGATTCCTTGTGCACTCCCTCTTTTTCTCGCACCAGTTTTTCTTTTTGTTCCAACTGGACTTGCTTCCATTGGTGCTTTCCCTTTTTCAGCTGCAGTAGGTTTTGAAGCTTCAGCAGTTGCTTTCCCTTTGGAGACAATGGGAGCAGCTTGCTCAATTTCGATGTTATCCCAGTCAATCGACTCTGTCTCTGATTCAGTGTCGGAATCAACCTTAGTCTTCTTTGCTTTCTTAGCCTTCTTAGGCTTGGCAGTATCTCTCGTATGTACCATAGCAGCAAGTAGGAAAACAATCCAAGTGATCACCATTGCTATTGGTTTCTTGAGAAAAGGAATCCTGTGAAAACCAACTCAAGAACACAAAAATTCTTAGTTTTCAAAAATTGAAAAATTATATCCAAAGAATCATTATCATGTAGAGAGACTAAGAATCAAATTAGTTTTGCAAAAGGACTTCTGAAAATAGATCAATTGCATGAATTTCGAAAATCCTTATTATATGCCCTAAAATCGAAATTTTAGAAATCGAAGCCTAAAAATCCGTTAATCAGGAGAAAACCTAGCATATAATCAAAACTAAACAACCCAGAGTTCTTATTTCAAAAGAAATTTGATCAAAAACCATCCACAAACAAAGTTGATCCAAGAAATTCGTGCGTTTGAGGAGGAAAAGAGAAAAACGGTGAAAAACCGAGATTTTGATCAATAAAACTTACTTGGAATTGAAGAACTTGAGTTTGAAAGCTTCCAAGGAGGATGAAATCTAGAGAGAAGCGCTCTGGAAACTTTTGAACAAAAGATTGGAGTAAAAGAAATCAAAACCCTTTTGTTCTTTATAAAAACCTAGCCGCGATCCGGATCCTCCCGAGCTTGCGATCCGGATCGGCTACCCGCAGTGAGAAAACTGCGTTCGGGATCCGGATCGGCAGGTCCAATCCGGATCGTCAGCCCGCAGGAGAAAACCTGCGTTCGGGATCCGGATCACCTTGCCCGATCCGGATCGGCCCCAACTTTTTCTTTAGAAAAATTTCAGAGAAATTCAAGAAAAACCAGAAAAAGATTGTAAGCACAAAGGTGTATTAACTTTAAACAAAAAGCATCGTTTCACACAACAAGAATTAGATTATGCTAAATTTATCAGTAATATCCAAAAATGAAACGAAAATTTACAAGAATTAAATCCCTTAAAGTTGAACACCTTCAATTACATCTAACTTGATCTTATGAGTAATGCCTTTATCAAATAATCAATTCGGTAAAGAAAATGAAATACAAAGATCAATAGATGTTTGAAATCCCAAATATGGTAGATAATATTTCTAGACAATCTGTTGAAGAGAGTGGCTCTTTGAGCATCTTTCTTTAAAATCCCACCTTATACCAACCTTGAAATTTGACAGAGTCAAGTATTTCAACATGCATTTTACTTAATCAAAAATTTGAACAACCATGCTTGGTATACATGTGGTAGCTGCACACAATACTCGGACGACCGAGGTGGTAGCTCTTTCCTCCATGTGGTGGTAGTTTTCACACTCCTCATTGGGATGTAACTCTTCCCACATCTTTTGAGCATTTTACATTATCTTTGACTCCCCCTCAATTGGCTATCAATTATTTAAGATATAAAGTATTCAACCAAAAATTGATCTCGATTTCATACTCGACTAAACAGTCAAATAAGATAATGACTATACCAAGAGATCTTTGAGAGAGAAATTGACTTTGATCACTTTAGAAGATGATTTAATTAACATAAACGATCATTGCAACAAAGAAATATTATGATGGCAGAAGCATAATAAATTTCTAAATGTGTGAACAGATGCAATTAAAGTCAATTAAGATCTATGCTCAATTACTATCCTATGTATAAACATAGATATAGAATAGAACAAAACAAATACAAAACCTATTTTAAGCAAAGGTTTCAAAAAGAAGTTTATTTCAAAGAAAGCATACCAATTGCTTTTCGCAAATGAATAAACGTTTTTGATCCAAAGGTTTTGTTAAAAAGTCAGCTAATTGATCTTCAGTTGAAATATATGAAAGTTGAAGAGTATTTGATTCAACTAGCTCTCTAAGAAAATGATATCTAAGTTCAATATGTTTTGTTCTAGAGTGCAACACAGGGTTTTTAGAAATGTTAATTGCACTTGTGTTGTCACAAAGAATTGTTACCGAAGATGCTGAAATGCGGAAGTCACTCAATACGCTTTTCATCCAAATGAGTTGAGTTGAGCAACTTCCAGCTGAAATGTATTCCGCTTCGGCAGTCGAGAGTGCTATGCAATTCTGCTTTTTACTGTGCCATGCAACAAGGCAATGGCCAAGATAGAAGCATGCACCACTCGTGCTTTTCCGATCATCCACTGATCCTGCCCAATCGGCATCTGAGTATCCAACAATGTCCAGACTTGTTCCCATAGGATACCAAATTCCGAAATTAATTGATCCTTTGATGTACCGGATGATCCGTTTCACCGCTTTCAGGTGAACCTCCTTTGGTGCTGATTGATATCTCGCGCAAATCCCAACACTAAAGGATATATCCGGGCGACTAGCCGTGAGGTAAAGTAGACTTCCAATCATACTTCTATACAGTTTCTCGTCTACATTCTCACTATGTGATTCACTTCCAAGTCCCTTGTGGCTAGTTCCCATTGGAGTTGGAAAATCTTTACAATTTTCTAGATCAAATTTTTTGACCAACTCCAGTGCATACTTGGATTGACTCAAGTGAATACCTTCATCATTTTGTTTAATTTGCAATCCAAGAAAATAAGACAGTTCGCCCATCATGGACATCTCAAATTCGCTTTCCATGGTCTCCGCGAATTTAGAAGCATCATTATCTTTTGTTGCACCAAATACAATGTCATCGACATAGATTTGTGCTACAATGAAATTATTTTGATAATGCTTCACAAAGAGAGTCCTGTCAGCTCCCCCTCGAGTATAGCCCTTCTCCAAAAGGTGCTTTGTTAACCTTTCGTACCATGCTCGCGGTGCTTGTTTCAGACCGTAAAGAGCCTTTTTCAAACGAAAAACATGGTTAGGTTGTTTATGATCTACAAAACCTTTCGGTTGAGCTACATAAACTTCCTCATTTAAAAACCCATTTAGAAATGCGCTCTTGACGTCCATTTGAAATAATTTGATTTTAAAATGACAAGCAATAGCAAACAATATACGAATGGACTCGAGTCTAGCTACAGGGGCGAAAGTTTCGTCAAAGTCTATACCTTCTACTTGAGAGTAGCCTTGAGCAACTAGTCGTGCCTTGTTCCTGATGATAGTACCATCTTCATCTTTCTTGTTTTTGAAGATCCATTTGGTACCTATCACATTATGTTGCTTTGGAGGCTTCGTTAATTCCCAGACTTTGTTTCGCTCAAATTGATGGAGCTCTTCCTGCATTGCTTTAATCCAGTAGTCATCCTGAAGAGCTTCATCTATTGTCTTTGGTTCGATTAAAGATACGTAGCAAGCAAATCCGCAAACCAACTGCCTTCGAGTTCTAACTCCTTCTTGTGGATCTCCAATGATGTTCGATTCCGGATGATCCTTGGAGATTCGTAGCGTTTGTTGAAACGGAGTACTAGGAGGTACACGAGATGATTCCTGCAGATCAGATAAACTAGAAGAACCATTAGATGCATCATTAATATTGGAAGTATTATTATGAGAAGATGCACTAGCAGGAGAATCATCATCTAGAGAGATATCGAGGGTAGATTTTTCAGATTCAAAATGAGAAGCTTCATCTACTTTAACATTTATAGATTCTACGATCGTCTTAGATTCAATGTTAAATACTCGATATGCTCTGCTATTCGTAGAATAACCCAAAAAGATCCCTTCATCACTTCGAGAGTCGAACTTTCCAAGATTTTCACGGTCACGTAAGATGTAACATCGACTCCCGAAGATACGAAAGTACTTGATATCCGGTTTTCTACTAAACCACAGCTCATATGGTGTATTCAAGGTTCCTGGGCGCAAATACACTCTGTTAATGACATAGACAGCGGTGTTCACAGCTTCAGCCCAAAAATGTAGCGGTAATTTCCGGCTATGAAGCATCACACGCGCCATCTCTTGGACAACCCTGTTTTTGCGCTCAACAACACCATTCTGCTGAGGTGTATAGGGTGCCGAGAATTCATGTTTAATGCCATTTGAAGTACAAAAGTTAATGAATTTTGAATTTATGAATTCTCCACCCCTATCACTTCTAACACGAATGATCTTTTCATTCTTTTCAATCATAATACGATGGCAAATCTCATGAAAAGAGTCAAACGTATCAGCTTTCTCTCTTAAAAATGCTACCCATGAAAACCGAGAGAAATCATCAACCAATAAAAAGATGTACCATTTACCTCCCAAAGATGGTTGACGGGTCGGCCCCATTAAGTCCATGTGCAAAAGTTCCAAGGGCCGTTTTGTACCAACGTGGTTCAAGTTCTTGTGTGCAGTCCTAGACTGTTTTCCCTTTTGGCAACCACCACACACAACGTTTTGTTTAAATAAAAGCTTTGGAATCCCCTTGACCACGTCCTTGTTTGAAATTCTAGTAAGTTCCTTAAAATTTAAGTGACCTAGCCTTTCATGCCAAAGAGTTTCATTATTCAAAGCGGCTAAGTTACAATTTTCAGAAAATTTATTAGGAACAACATAACAATTGTTTTCAGATCTAACCCCTTTTAGAAAGAAAGCATGGTCCTTATCAGTTACAACGCATTCAACCGATGAAAAGTTAACTGAAAAACCATTGTCGCAAAGTTGACTTATGCTTATGAGGTTAGTCTTAAGGCCATCAACAAATAAGACTTTTTTTCAAAATCGGGCCATCTGGAATAGCTACCGTCCCTTTTCCAACAATTTTGGAAGATCGACCGTCTCCGAAAACAACGTGTCCTCCGAAGATTTTCTCAAGATTTTGAAAACTATTTTTGTCACCGGTCATGTGACGGGAACACCCGCTATCCAGATACCAAGACGAGCTATCATATGCATGCAAGGAGATATTGGAAACAAGACAAGGGAAAATTTCACCTTTGCGCACCCAAACCTTTTTGGAATGCGTCTGTAATGGTCGTGAAGTTTTGTGCCTAGGTGAAAGCGTCTTGTTAAAACGATTGTTGCTCCTTGATGAAGTCGTCTTGCTCGGTGAACTACCAAGTCTCTTTTCATTTGAAAAGTTTTGCTTTGATTTCCGGAAAGGAGCCTTTTTGGTAGTTGATGCAAGAGGTGCTTGAGATGAGCGTTCGACTCCCGTCTTGCAAAATCTTCTTATGTGCCCTGAAACACCACAACGAAACATACCTTAGATCTTGACGATCCCAAAGAGGATGAAGTAGGTTTGTTGTCGTTGTTTGTCTTGAATTCCGGTGTCGGAGGAGGAGATACCGACTGAGGCACAAAAACTGTCCCACTCAAACTTGGACTGTTTCCAGTTTGAGTGTATCCGAGGCCGAACCTATTTGATTGACCAAGACCAAGAAGTCTATCCAACTTACTCCTTCCTGAAGAGAATCGCTGTAAGTCATTCTTGAGTTGGAAAATGGTCTTTGTCATTTCCAGGTATCCTGTCGGGCCTCGTTGTAGAGCTTTGAAAAGTGATTCGCGTTATCCACCAGATTTGTATGTTCCTTTTCAAGTTGCTCATTGGACTCTTGAAGGGAAGCATTTTCTTTTATCAGGTTTTCCCTTTCCACTTCAAGAGCGTTTGAGAGAGAAGTCGCTCTTTTTGCTTCTTCTTCGAGATCATGCAATCTCCCTCTCAAACTCTTGTTTTGCTTAGCCACTTTCTTTGAGTCCCTCAA
>JAQNDB010003873.1:0-26879 GCA_029204045.2 Tillandsia leiboldiana
GCGCTCGGCGTGCTCCCGGACGGCGGGCGACACCTGGGTTGCGTGCCGGCGCCGTTTTTTCGCCGTCGGAGCCCGTTGGTCGCCGTCGGCCCGCTGTTTTTTCGCGTCGGGCGCTGGTTTTCGCCGCGGAGCTGTTTTTCGCGGGCGTGGTTTTCGCGACGGAGCAGTTTTTCGCCGCCGCGCATGGTTTTTTCGCCGTCGGGCGAGGTTTTTCGCCGACGGAGCTGTTTTTCGCCGCGAGCGCTGGTTTTCGACGGAGCAGTTTTTCGCGTCGCCGCGCGGTTTTTCGCCGCGGCGCTGTTTTTCGCCGACGGAGCGTTTTTCGCAGTTTCGCCGGCAGATTTCGCAAGCGGTTTCGCGCGCAGGTTTCGCTTTTTCCGCTGTTTGGCGAGCGGTTTTCGCAGGATTTTCGCAAGCTGATTTTGAGCTGTTTTCGCCGTCGGGCAGTTTTTCGCCGACGGAGCAGTTTTCGCAAGCTGTTTTCGCAAGCCGGTTTTGAGCAGTTTTGCAAGCAGTTTTGAGCAGATTTTGAGCGGTTTTCGCGAGCAGTTTCGCAGGGTTTTCGCGAACTGTCTCGCTAGCAGATTTGCTGTTTTTCGCCGTCGGGCGCTGTTTTTCGCCGACGGAGCTGTTTTCGCCGCCGCGTGCTGTTTTTCGCCGTCGGGCGCAGTTTTTCGCCGACGGAGCTGTTTTCGCCGCCGCGTGCTGTTTTTCGCCGTCGGGCGCTGGTTTTCGCTGACGGAGGCTGTTTTCGCCGACGGAAGCTGTTTTTCGCCGTCGGATGCTCGGTTTTGACTGTGTGGATTGATTTTGCGATTTCTTCGCTTCTGGCAGCTTGCGGTGCGGTTTTAGCTTCCGCGGAGCGCGCGGTCGTGTGGTTGGTCGCCGCGTGCTCCGTTTCGCGTGCGGTTTCTGGCATCGGGCTTCGTGTTGCGTGCGGACCCCTTGGAGGCCAGGTAAGCCGCTGTGCCAATTGCAAGTGTCGACGAGCAATTGGTGGCACTTCTGAAGGTGGGTTGGTTTTCTCTCCAGTCTACGGACCTTCCTTCTAATTCTAATGTGATAGGATTGCTTGCTAGTTTAAGTGTTTTCTTGGAACTTAACTAGCACCCCCGTCATATGTGCATGAGTTTGACCAGACCATTTGTGAACCTTAATTTGGGCTAGGTTCCTTTATGCTTTAGACATCCCGCACTTTTTCATATCCTTCGGGACTTAGAGTTTCCTCGCCCGGTAGTGGGCCGAGTGGTCTGAGTGTTGTGGACGGGGTGTTGCACTCGGGCCGGGGGGGCCGAGTGGGGTCTGGTGGCTGGGTTAGGCCAGTGTTAGCATTTTGGGGAGCCGTTTCAGATAAACGGTGGTCCCGGGGGTTTTCCTTTCCACTGTTCTTCTCGTCCCACCAGGTTGGGATCGTGGTGCACGTGTGTTAGCAGGACCTTGAACCCAGAACCTTTTTGGATAAATACATGATTTTAGTCAGCCAATATTTCTTCCAAGCCTCGCAAGGTTGTCTGAGTCTGTTCTCGTCTGTTGGGACGAAGGGCATCAGCTCTTCGAGGCTTGGGCACAAAACTTGATTTCAAAGGGTTTTCCTAAAAGAGACTAAAAATCATTAAAAAGATGGATTTCTCTCATATCGAATGATTTTCTGAAATAAATGACATGGTTTCTTATAAACTTATCCACCCGAGCGGATTCGAGTGATCTGGGTTCTAAGGGCGCTTTCTCTCTTGGGGACGTAGATTTTAGTCTCCCTGGGTTTCGGACCCTTCGTAGATCTGGCCGTGGAGTAGCTCCGGCCGTGAGTTGAATGTTGAGTTCAGTGGAGTTGTGTTGTGGGAGCCGTGGGAGAGACGGTGGTCCCAGCTGTGTAGTACCTTCGTTGAGTGGGTCTGTGTTGTGAGATTGAGTCGTGGAGGGTTCTCCGACTGAGTTTGTGCTTTGAGCATCGAGATACCGATCTGTTTGATCGAGGACCATAGCCTGCAGGAGCCACTTGTGAGACAGTGATACTGATGAGATACTTGAGTTCGGTGGGGTCGCACCCCTCGAACCACGCCCCGGGTGCGTTGATGATTCCGAGCCTGATGAGGCTGCGATGATGATGCCAAGCCTGACGAGGCTGCGATGATGCGCCTAGTTCATATACTAGTGGTCGCTTGATACCCCTGGCCGTGCTACCATGGGGTCACTGTGTGAGATATCGAGTTTGTCCGTTGGGACACCCTGGTTGATACACCAGGGGGCGCAGGCTTGACTCGACTGGACCCTGTGGGGCAGTCGCTGAGATTTGAGATACTCTGAGAGAGTGATGGTGTAGCATGTGTCGTAGTGGAGCGTCTTGGGCTTAGTACTTGCGACTTATTGTCAGCAGTGAGTGACTGCATACCATCATCCATAGTCTCTTCTTATTGAGCATAGTAGATAGAGGCATGATAGCTGTAGATTCTTTTCCAGCTTATTTATCTTATCATCAGTCTTTTCTCTATCTTATGCCTCTGGTAGACTTAGTGGGCAGACCGTGGTTCTTGGAGGCGGTACCCACTGAGAACTACTGTAGGATGTAGTTCTCACACCCTCTGTCGGTGACAGGTTGCTGAGGCTTTCTTCCGTTCCTGCTGTGCTTGACTGGACGGACCGAGGACAGGGAGTCGCGCGATAGTTCCCTACCAGCATTGTTACTTTAGAGAGAGGTAGATGTACCATCCCGGATTGTGGGAGTGGGTTATGTTTCTTGTTAGCTATCTCCCATTTGGATTCGTAGATGTTGTATAGGTGGACTTCTATTTGTATCTTTTGATTTTGGGAGATAGGCTATGTGTTGTAGCAACTTTGTAGTTGAGAAAAATTTTATAGTACAGCTTTCTATCCGCTCTGATATCTGTGTAGCTGTAGTTTTGTCTTTTGCAGGCTAGACGCTGCGTCTGTACGGCAGTTTCCGTACAGATGGCGGATCTGTTAGCGAGCCCGGGTCGCAGTTTCGACCCCGGGGCGTGACAGATTAGAGTGGTATCAGAGCCTAGGATATAGGTCATTGAGGACTTAGAAACCCTAGGCTTGTGGTTGGACATTAGGATGACTACGTGAGAGTCGTGACTGTTAGCGAGAGTCCAGATTGAGTTTTTACCTCTCCCTCGGGTTGGGATGAGTGATTTGATATGTTATTCTCTCAAAGTGATTATGTTGGCTGCAGACAACATAATACTTTAGGAAGGATAACAAATTTTAGCCTCTCGCTGGATTGGGTCGTATGGTTGTTGTGTCCTGATGTTTGTTTTGTTTCAGCTACTTGCGATGCCGCCGAGACGTCGTGCAGCGACGAGCGGGCGTTTGACCTCAGCTGAGGAGCCCGGACGGCGGGCTGCCGAGCTGGCTAGGCAGGGTGAGGTACAGGATCTGCGGGCTCAGGTGGCCCAGATGTCGGAGGCGTTGCGGCGCCATGAGAAGAACATGGAGCGTGTGTTGCGCATGTTTGTGCTGAGAGCATCTCCCGGGGTATCGCCAGTAGTACTCCAGCCGCGACATTGTCGATTTCGACCCTGGTCGCACCACTGATGGTGCAGGAGCAGCGAGAGGTTGCCAACCGGTTATTCTACTTCATCCAGTCCCATCCCCTGCAGATTTTGGGATTTAAGTTGGGGGCCTTGGGAGGCCGAGAACTGGATCGCTGCTATGGGAAAGCTGTTCAAGGATTGTTCATCCAGGAGAAGCATCAGGGCGCGGGATCTTGCGCCTTTCGTTTGGGACGCCGAGAGTTGGTGGCGTCGGGTTCGTCCTGTTGGACCACCGAGAGCGAGTTTCCGCGATGGTTGAGCAGTGGGCCCCTTGTCACCCAGGTTGAGGCTTCGGGGTTGTTTATGTTGAGAGGGGACTGCACCTGGATATCTATCTTTTTGTGTATTCTCGGCGAGTGCCGACCGTTGATGCAGCGATTGGGCATGTGCGATGGATTGACCGTGGATCACTGATCACGTCCAGGAGGGACGGAGATCGAGGGACCAGCTCCAGAGAGAGAGTCTTCCAGTATTGCCTGATTTCGGGATAGTGGAGTGGATCGAGGTTGCCATGGTGCCAGCCCCAGGATCATGTGTCTCAGAGGAGACAGAGACCTGGAGGTTCTCGGCGGTTGAGGTGCCGAGATAGTGGATTGGAGACCGAGTTAGTGGTCGACATGGTTATGGAACCTTGCAGCCGAGGCTGTGCCCGGTTAGTGTTCAGAACCCGGTAGGGGCTTTTGAGCTTGCCTTGCGGTCAAGTGGATTGACTGAGGCCTCGATTGTTAGGATTTGAAGAATCGAGTTCTCCAGCTGTGTTCGAACGGGTTAGCAGCCGGACCCGTCGTGGACTTTTGGTTTTGTTTCCGAAGTGGCTTAGAGCTTCAAGATCACTGGAGGATAGGGCAGCAACTCCAAGAGGGGAGTTGTTGGTTGCCTAATCGAGGGATGTACCTGCGGAACTTGATTGTTTTGGTTGCTAAGGAGCAACGGGGGAGTTTTTGCCTTTTTGGAGACTTCGATTTTTGGAAGCCACCAGCCGCAGAGGTTTATGTTTATAGACTTGAGTTTACGCGGGGAGTTGGACCGTGATTTTCGTCGGATAGGAGGAAGTGTAATTGAATCCTCGCACTTTATCAGCTTTTCTTCGTTGGAGTCGAACAAGGATTTGAGCTATCAGAAGCAACCGAAGAAATTCTTGCTTGTGGAGTTATGGAATTTACGGTTGGTTTTACCCAGTGAGGGTTCGGTGGTGCCTGCATGTTGAGTTAGAGCGACCACCTGAGAGCCGAGAGGATGAGTTTGGGTTGCCGATTGGTGGGCGCCAGGTTAGCGGATCGCTTGGTACTTGGTATGACTTCCTTTCCTGGTGGTTGAGATCAGAGTTTTGCACCCTACTTGGTTGAGTTGGTGGATTGTGGTTTGGGTGGCGGCCACAGCAGGGGCAGCTTCAACATCTCTTTCTCCTTGTTTTCCCCGTTTTAACGCCGAAAATAGCAGCGGAATGAAAAATTTCGAAGGACTACTCCAGAAATGGAGGCGATGCGGGAATCGGTTCTTGTTTGATCGGGGTGAAGGCATCGGTCCTTTGGAAATTTCGGACTTTCGCTATTTTCGGTTGCTTTTCTTTTGAGTGAGAGTTGGAGTTGATAATGTTCCTGATGTGGGTTTCTTGTGGTAGGGTGTGTTTTGGTTTCGAGGACGAAACCTTTTGAAGGAGGGGAGGATGTAGAGTACCGGGGCTTTGGATAGTGCGCCGACCACACAGATGACTTGGAGCAGAGAGTTGCCTTGAGCATGTTGTATCTGAGGTTACAGTGGATGCCGGGTTGATTCGGATCAACGCGGAAGCTCCAGCTCGATTCGGGGTTTTTCCGGGCTTTGTAGGCCGATTGAGGATGAGATTGGAAATTTCCGACTTCACCGTGGAGCGCCGGAAATTCAGGAACACTTGGAACAGGTGTACTTTCAGATTACAGCGAAGTTCGGGAGGTTCCGGACTGACGCGGAGGACCCGGAGGCAAAAAGTGAGTCGGAACTGGCAATTTTGGAGCCGGTAATTGATTTGAGCACCCCGACTCAACGGACGAGCTTTTTGAAGAGAAAAAGCTGTGGACACGTGTACTTTCGATTTACAGCGAGGTTCGGGAGGTTCCGGACTGACGCGGAGGACCCGGAGGCAAAAAGTGAGTCGGAACTGGCAATTTTGGAGCCGGTAATTGATTTGAGCACCCCGACTCAACGGACGAGCTTTTTGAAGAGAAAAAGCTGTGGACACGTGTACTTTCGATTTACAGCGAGGTTCGGGAGGTTCCGGACTGACGCGGAGGACCCGGAGGCAAAAAGTGAGTTGGAACTGGCAATTTTGGAGCCGGTATTTGATTTGAGCACCCCGACTCAACGGATGAGCTTTTTGAAGAGAAAAAGCTGTGAGCGCGTGTATTTTCGATTTATAGCGGAGTTCGGGAAGTTCCGGGCAGCGGAGGAGAGCCCGAAGGCAAAAAGTGAGTTGGAGTTGGAATTATTGGAATTAATTAATTAGTTAATTAATTATAAAGCTTTTGCTTTATAAAAGCTGCCTCCACCCCTCCTCTGCAGCAGAGAGAAGAAAGAAAGAAAAAGAGAAAGAAAGAAAGGAAAAGAAAAGAGAGGAAAAGGAAAAAGAAAAGAAAGAAAAGGGATTGGAGCTTCCTGGATTTTTGGACTCGCCGTTGGAGGCCGCGTGGAGCTCGTGGGCGTGCGGCGAGCGGCGACAAGGTATGTAAAATTCTAATTTTTGGGATTTTTGGAGGTTTGTGCATTTTGGAGTTTTGAGCTTTGAGGTTTTTAATTGGTTTTAAATGAGGAAAAATGGATTCTTGGTTTTTTTGGGATTTTGGGTTTTTATCGGATTTTTCCTGGATTTGCCGTCGCCGGCGGCCGCGCGCGCGCGCAACGGCGCACGCGCGGCGCCAGGGTGCTGCTGTTGGCAGCACCCTGCGGCGAGGTGCCGCTGGGCGCGGCGCCGCGTGCAGCAAAGTGCTGCACGCGGCGCTGCCAGGCCGCGCGCAGGCGCGCGCGGCAGGGCCGCGCGCAGGCGCGCGCGGCGCTGCCTGGCCGCGCGCGGGCGCGCGCGGCAGGGCCGCGCGTAGGTGCGCGCGGCACCGCTTGGCCGCGCGCAGGTGCGCGCGGCGATGGCCGCGCGCGGGCGCGCGCGGCAGGGCCGCGCGCGGGCGCGCGCGGCAGGGCCGCGCGCAGGTGCGCTCGGCACCGCTTGGCCGCGCGCAGGTGCGCGCGGCATGGCCGCGCGCGGCAGGGCCGCGCGCGGGCCTGCGCGGTCCGCGCGGGCTGCGAGCAGGCGTGCGCGGGCCTGCGCGGGCGCGCGGGCGCGCGCTGCTGCGCGCAGCGGCCGCGCGCGCGCGGCCGGCTGCGCGCGACCGCGCGCAGCGCCGCTGGGCGCCGCGCGCAGCGCCGCTGGGCGCCGCGCGCAGCGCGGCTGGGGCACTCTGCGACGCGCTCCAGCGTCGCGCAGCAGCCCCTGCGCCGCGCGGTTTGGCTTGGTGCCGCGCGGTGGGCCTCCCTCGTCGCGCGGCAGGGCTGGTGGACGCTCGGCGTGCTCCCGGACGGCGGGCGACACCTCGGGTTGCGTGCCGGCGCCGTTTTTTTCGCCGTCGGAGCCCGTTGGTCGCCGTCGGCCGCTGTTTTTTCGCCGTCGGGCGCTGGTTTTTCGCCGACGGAGCTGTTTTTCGCCGTCGGGCGCTGGTTTTCGCCGACGGAGCAGTTTTTCGCCGCCGCGCGCTGTTTTTTTTCGCCGTCGGGCGCTGGTTTTTCGCCGACGGAGCTGTTTTTCGCCGTCGGGCGCTGGTTTTCGCCGACGGAGCAGTTTTTCGCCGCCGCGCGCTGTTTTTCGCCGTCGGGCGCAGTTTTTCGCCGACGGAGCCGTTTTTCGCAGTTTTCGCCGGCAGATTTCGCAAGCGGTTTCGCGCGCAGGTTTCGCTGTTTTCCGCTGTTTGGCGAGCGGTTTTCGCAGGATTTTCGCAAGCTGATTTTTGAGCTGCTTTCGCCGTCGGACGTAGTTTTTCGCCGACGGAGCAGATTTTCGCAAGCTGTTTTCGCAAGCCGGTTTTGAGCAGTTTTTGCAAGCAGTTTGTGAGCAGATTTTGAGCGGTTTTCGCGAGCAGTTTCGCAGGGTTTTCGCGAACTGTCTCGCTAGCAGATCTTGCCTGTTTTTCGCCGTCGGGCGCTGTTTTTCGCCGACGGAGCTATTTTTCGCCGCCGCGTGCTGTTTTTCGCCGTCGGGCGCAGTTTTTCGCTGACGGAGCTGTTTTCGCCGCCGCGTGCTGTTTTTCGCCGTCGGACGCTGGTTTTCGCTGACGGAGGTTGTTTTCGCCGACGGAAACTGTTTTTCGCCGTCGGATGCTCGGTTTTGACTGTGTGGATTGATTTTGCGATTTCTTCGCTTTTGGCAGCTTGCGGTGCGGTTTTGCTTCCGCGGAGCGCGCGGTCGTGTGGTTGGTCGCCGCGTGCTCCGTTTCGCGTGCGGTTTCTGGCATCGGGCTTCGTGTTGCGTGCGGACCCCTTGGAGGCCAGGTAAGCCCGCTGTGCCAATTGCAAGTGTCGACGAGCAATTGGTGGCTTTCTGAGGTGGGTTGGTTTTCTCTCCAAGTCTACGGACTTCCTTCTAATTCTAATGTGATAGGATTGCATGCTAGTTTAAGTGTTTTATTGGAACTTAACTAGCACCCCCGTCATATGTGCATGAGTTTGACCAGACCATTTGTGAACCTTAATTTGGGCTAGGTTCCTTTATGCTTTAGACATCCCGCACTTTTCATATCCTTCGGGACTTAGAGTTTCCTCGCCCGGGTAGTGGGCCGAGTGGTCTGAGTGTTGTGGGATGGGTGTTGCACTCGGGCCGGGGGGCCGAGTGGGGTCTGGTGGCTGGGTTAGGCCAGTGTTAGCATTTTGGGGAGCCGTTTCAGATAAACGGTGGTCCCGGGGGTTTTCCTTTCCACTGTTCTTCTCGTCACCACCAGGTTGGGATCGTGGTGCACGTGTGTTAGCAGGACCTTGAACCCAGAACCTTTTTGGATAAATACATGATTTTAGTCAGCCAATATTTCTTCCAAGCCTCGCAAGGTTGTCTGAGTCTGTTCTCGTCTGTTGGGACGAAGGCATCAGCTCTTCGAGGCTTGGGCATAAAACTTGATTTCAAAGGGTTTTCCTAAAAGAGACTAAAAATCATTAAAAAGATGGATTTCTCTCATATCGAATGATTTTCTGAAATAAATGACATGGTTTCTTATAAACTTATCCACCCGAGCGGATTCGAGTGATCTGGGTTCTAAGGGCTGCTTTCTCTCTTGGGGATGTAGATGTTAGTCTCCCTGGGTTTCGGACCCTTCGTAGATCTGGCCGTGGAGTAGCTCCGGCCGTGAGTTGAGTGTTGAGTTCAGTGGAGTTGTGTTGTGGGAGCCGTGGGAGAGACGGTGGTCCCAGCTGTGTAGTACCTTCGTTGAGTGGGTCTGTGTTGTGAGATTGAGTCGTGGAGGGTTCTCCGACTGAGTTTGTGCTTTGAGCATCGAGATACCAATCTGTTTGATCGAGGACCACAGCCTGCAGGAGCCACTTGTGAGACAGTGATACTGATGAGATACTTGAGTTCGGTGGGGTCGCACCCCTCGAACCACGCCCCGGGTGCGTTGATGATTCCGAGCCTGATGAGGCTGCGATGATGATGCCAAGCCTGACGAGGCTGCGATGATGCGCCTAGTTCATATACTAGTGGTCGCTTGATACCCCTGGCCGTGCTACCATGGGGTCACTGTGTGAGATATCGAGTTTGTCCGTTGGGACACCCTGGTTGATACACCAGGGGGCGCAGGCTTGACTCGACTGGACCCTGTGGGGCAGTCGCTGAGATTTGAGATACTCTGAGAGAGTGATGGTGTAGCATGTGTCGTAGTGGAGCGTCTTGGGCTTAGTACTTGCGACTTATTGTCAGCAGTGAGTGACTGCATACCATCATCCATAGTCTCTTCTTATTGAGCATAGTAGATAGAGGCATGATAGCTGTAGATTCTTTTCCAGCTTATTTATCTTATCATCAGTCTTTTCTCTATCTTATGCCTCTGGTAGACTTAGTGGGCAGACCGTGGTTCTTGGAGGCGGTACCCACTGAGAACTACTGTAGGATGTAGTTCTCACACCCTCTGTCGGTGACAGGTTGCTGAGGCTTTCTTCCGTTCCTGCTGTGCTTGACTGGACGGACCGAGGACAGGGAGTCGCGCGATAGTTCCCTACCAGCATTGTTACTTTAGAGAGAGGTAGATGTACCATCCCGGATTGTGGGAGTGGGTTATGTTTCTTGTTAGCTATCTCCCATTTGGATTCGTAGATGTTGTATAGGTGGACTTCTATTTGTATCTTTTGATTTTGGGAGATAGGCTATGTGTTGTAGCAACTTTGTAGTTGAGAAAAATTTTATAGTACAGCTTTCTATCCGCTCTGATATCTGTGTAGCTGTAGTTTTGTCTTTTGCAGGCTAGACGCTGCGTCTGTACGGCAGTTTCCGTACAGATGGCGGATCTGTTAGCGAGCCCGGGTCGCAGTTTCGACCCCGGGGCGTGACACGTCGCGTCCTCCACTGCAGTATCCTGGGTAGCCCGTCCACAAAGAGACGGGCCTTGTGGGGTTCATCTCGTATAACAAACGGGACGCAGTTAACCAATCTTACAAACTCCCTTTGATATTCCATGACCGAGCGGTTCCCTTGTCTAATGTTCTTCAGGTCGTCTTCCAATTGCCGCTTGACGCTATCGGAGAAGAAAGCGTCAAAAAGTTCCTCTCTAAAGGCCGTCCATGTCGGTAGCGGGTCGTTTGTAGTTGGATCCGGGCGTACCGTCTTCCACCAAATGCGTGCATTCCCTTCGAGGAAGTGGACGGCTAGTGGAACCCGCTCGTGTTCCTCCATCAGTAGGTCCTCGAAGAGTTTTTCCATGGTATCCACCCATTTCTCGACGACCCATGGATCGGTCGTCTCTCCCTCAAAAGTGGGAGGGTCATGCTTCTTGAACCCTGCCAAATTCGTCCTGACCCTTTCTCGCGTCGTTCGTTGCTCCGTGACCCCTCCTACAGCGGCGGACCCCCCGAGAGTAGGGGTCGTTCCTGCCTCCCCTGCTGTCGCCCCCACCACGGGCCCCGTGGTCGTCGGAGTAGGTACATCCCTTCGGGATGGGGGCTGTTCCGTCGTCGTGCCACCCGTCCCTTGCGGTCCCGTAGTGGGTGCGGTGGCTTCGGGCGGAGGGGTCGGATCGCGCTCGGCTGGCGCGGTTGCCTGTTGCTGCGTCAGGTGACGAACCTGCTCCGTCAGCGTCGCTAATTGCCCGGCCATTTCCCACAGTTGTTGTCGGAGGAGCTGGTTTTCTGCGGTGGTCGGGGTCACTCTGTCCGCGTCCGCATTCTCGGTGGACGATCTAGTCCGGGCCATTGTCCGCTATAGACAAAGAAACCACGTTAACCCTAAGGTTATAACCCTAATACCCTGTCTTACGATTACACCTACATTACGTTCCCCTATTCCCCGTACTCTCACGTACTACGCACTTATACCTTGGTTATCTCATGTCTAATTTGCTTGTGGTACCCTACACTGTGGATGTGGATCACGTCTACTACGGTTATGGTTGTTTCTCTCTAATACCATTTAATCAGTCACGCCCCCGGGGGTTTTTGAGTCTATCAAAACGGAAAATCGTGTGTATCTTTTTTTTTCTTCTTAACCAGGTAATTTAAACCTCATCCCCGGTGCGTGCCAGACCGCCACATACACAAATTCTCCCTGTCCGCGGACAGAGTCTCCTTTGTATATGCACGGCGTCTCATTTACAACCACATACAACAATCATCAACCATCAACCATACAATAGACATTCAACATCAAGCGGAATATTAAAGCGGCATCAATGTTTAGAAAGGATAAAGCCAGCAATTGCAAAACCCGTGCCCACACGTCACTTCGTTTTGGGAAAACCCTTCTCGAAATCATTTGGTTTATCAGGAAAACATGCCGCATAAGAAACATCATCAAAAGAACCAAACTATAAAAGTACAACTCATCCACAGTGCTAAATACTACATGTCCACGAATATTACTACCCGCAAGCAAATTAACTAAAATAAGCGTAAGAGAACTGAGATAATAACAATAACCAAGTGTTCTGACTACGGGCCTCGCGACGCAGTCTCAACAATCTCCCGGCTAACGCCCCTCGTAGCGCCTGTCACGGAGTGGGTAATGTCAGTGACAAACAAAGTAGATGTCTAAAAGCAATAAGGAATAAGGAGCAAACCGATAACACCAGAACCATTTCGCTAAAACCCTGCACATATTAATTTGGGCACCAACCCCAAAACATTTGTCGGAGAGACTAAAGTCTCCCCTCGTGCGCAAACACCTACTTTGATGCATTTACCCGTTTCGCGGTGCTGGTGTGCTATTCCCAGCGGGCGCGAAGGGGTCCTCACGGCACCCACACTTTTGTGAGGATCACGGGTCATAAGAGACAACTCTTCCGGAAAAGTACACCCATGCGGAGGCCAATCCGCCTGTGTACGTGGAGCATCCCAAAACGGATTTGCCGAGATCGGCGTGTCATGAGCATTGCGAC
This sequence comes from Tillandsia leiboldiana, assembly GCA_029204045.2. NCBI lineage: Eukaryota > Viridiplantae > Streptophyta > Magnoliopsida > Poales > Bromeliaceae > Tillandsia > Tillandsia leiboldiana. Next base: position 12,143 of record JAQNDB010003873.1, read on the forward strand.
CGCAGCCGCTTCAATTGTTAGATAAAAACACGATTATGCGAAAGGTTAAACTGTCCATCTACTTTGTTAGATAAATTGAGAGCACTTTAATGACGATAGATGCACTTACTGCACTGGCTGTATTTACAGCAACCGTACCCACCTATTTGGAGAGAGATCGGAACACTCCAATCTTTCGCGGACCCCCGCTGCGCGTCTGGACCTAAAGAAAGTCCGCAAGGATAACTACAGTCAAAAGCGTGTACTAACATCCGAAAACACAAGACCCAATTTACTCTTTTTGACGGAAAAGTCCAACATCGTCCGGGTTGACGAAAGCCGGAAATCCAACAAAACTCAATCCTCAGCCGGTAGCCCACTCGGGACGTCAACGGTCCAGCCGAGAAGCCCCGACGACGAAGACGATGAGAAAAAGGGACCCGACGGCGCGCCCCCGACGATTTTGTCGAGGCGCGGAGCGTCGGCGAAATCGGCACCCAACATAATAAAATAATGACCAAGAAGGTCCCAAGTGGCCATGCCAAGAAAGCCACGGAAATAACGATCCCAACGGCGAAAACGGCGCTCAAAACGGTGGAAAAAACGGGCGAAAACGGAGCAAAAGAACTTCGGGCTGTCGGTTGGTGCACGGGGGCAACCGTGCACCGGGTTCACGGCGTCAGGCGGCGGCGGCATGCGCCGGGTGCACGCAGGAGGCGTGCACCGCGCATCTCGGGCCGGGCCGGTGCACGACCCGAGCGTGCACCGGGTCCTTGCCCTACGGCCGCAAGCGCGTGCGCCGGGTGCACGCATGAGGCGTGCACCGCGCGCCTTGGGCCGGGCCGGTGCACGAAACCGTGCACCGGGTCTGGTGCTTCCGACGCTGCGGCATGCACCGGGTGCACGCCTGGACCCGTGGACCGTGCTGTACGGACAAGCACAGTAAACCCTAATTTCGCGGTTTCTTCGCCGTCTTCGCTCCCGTGCGACTCCGGCGAAGACCCCGCGACCATGGTAACGACGGCGGCGGCCTCCCGTTTAACAACGGCGGCGGAGGCCTCCCGTTAACCCACTACGTTACAACGAAACATCCCCAAAAATTCCCGAATAAATACACGATAATTCTAATGACTAAACCAACGATCGACGAACGACCAAAACGTCGATCGGAGGTCCGATAACAAGAACCCGATTAAAAACCACCAAGAACTCAACGAAAGAGATGACGGAAAAATCCCAAATAATTTAAATAAATTATTTTACTAACCGAAGATCGACGGGAAGGTTGTCCGGTCGCGTTCTTGCCTTCGGTTCGGTGTCCGGGAAGATCGGGCTCCTTCTTTTTCTCCTTTCCCTTTCTTCCGGCTAGGGTTCCGTCTTTTCTTTTTTTTTCCCTTTTCTCCGATTAGGGTTTTTATTTTCTTTTCTTTTCCTTTCCGATAATCGGGATCCCTTATATAGTCGTACTTTTCCTTTAATTAATTTCTTTTAATTCGTACGTAAGAGAATTAATTAATTTTCCGTCTGGGATAATTAATTAACTAATTAATTATCCCCCACGAGATAACCCGCCTTATCTCTAACGGGTGCAAGATATTTAGCACGGATTCCGATGCACGACTAATCACCGTATCACTTTGAATCCCGTTCAGGGGTTCCCGATATCGGATTTCAGATCCGATCGCGCCGTCGGCTTTCTTTTTCCGCGCTCTATCGCAGAAAAATACTAGCATCTCACAATGGCCAACTCCAAGAATTGAATAATTTTATTTCACTTAAAGGCTTAAATGACTATACGTAAGTCAAAAATATTCCGAAAGGCCGGATCACTAGAACGACACCCCCACTACCCCTTACAATGATAGGCATAACGATACAAAAATATGCACAAAAAGGTTCTAAGGGGTACCCACCTCAAAGCAAGTCGAACGAAACACCTGGAACGCTCCGCGCCCTCGAAGGACACTCGGACCTAAAAGAAAGTCCCCAGAAAGTACAGATCAGTAACAATCCAATTTCCTTCAAACAAAAACGTGCTTAATCCGACACCGCCGATGAATCGACCATTTTGCCGATTCACGGGACGCAAAGCAACAATCTGTTCAATGAAAACCAACAGGTTCCATTCGAACGATTCAGAGATCGAGTGCACGCTGTCCACCGCAGCCTACTAGGCTACAATTACACTAAGACCCCCAGACTTTTCTAAATTCCCATTTTATACATATAAAAATCACTATTTATGCCCCAACCTTTAACCCGGGAATCCATATACCAAAATAATTTACCCGTAACTAAAATTTAACGTGCTGGACCCCGTGCTCACAAATAGGAATCAAGTTATGCCATCAAAACACTACGTGGTCCAAGATTACTGTGCAAAAGGCTCCATACAGCTATAATAATTTTTTCCTTTGGATCAAACCCAAATTTAGTGTGAGCATCACGCTCAGGAGCTCTCGGATGTTCAGAAGCTCACTAATGGACTTTTGTACATCCACCAATCCAGGTGTAGGGTCACATACTCAAAATAGAGCTCGACATTGAGTATTAATCAACACAATGATTCTGGATAGCAACTAAAATGAACATTAATTAGAGGACATCAAAAATGTTCAGGGGCTCACCTAAAGCAGGTTGTAGACCCACTGGTTGAGTTGCTGGGGCAACACCATCTTGCACTTGCCTTGTTGGACCACTCACTGGCCGAACTCACCTTCCTTTCGGTCACCCCTCAAACTAAGGTGAGCACCACCCTTCTTGAGCTCCCAGAGATGGAAAGAGCCGCAGCCGTGCTAGCCTGGAGGTCCCTATGCTTCCCCAACCCGAAGAAAAGGAAAATGAAGCTTTAGGAACCCAATAATGGCAACTTGGGAATTAAGCCGCATGGGTCGCATGCAAAAGGACTAAAGGGATGCTCAAGGTGTCAGGAGACTTACCAAGGTTGGCCGGCGCTGGAGGAGCGACGGCGGCGGCCGGAGCCGAAGATCGGCGAAACATGGGCCTCTAGTGGCGGATCTTCCACCGCGGGCTTCCGCACCCAAGCAAGTACATAGGATGGATCCTCTTGGTGCTGTGGAGCTTGCCAAGGGTCGGTCCGGCGGTGGGGGGGCAGTGGCGTCGCCGGGCGGTGGAGCTCAGCCGTGAGGGAGACAACTCGAACCTAGGGCTTGCTCCCCCGTGTTCCACAACGTACCAAAGTCCATCAAACTTCAGGGGACATCTTCTGGGGTCGAGCAGGTTGTGTTAAGCACATTGGCCCAGTCGCCGGAGCTTCGGAGGCGGCGCGCACCGATTACGGCCAAGAACTAGGGTTCCGGCGGCCACCCTCTACCCGACGGCAATTCGGGGAGCCCCGGGCTTCGGGGCTTCACTTGGAGCACCTCCTAGATGTCAGAACATGACTGCCGTGGCCCAAGATGCAAGAAAACCCACCAGAACCAAAGACTCACCTCGCCGGATCCGAGGAAGAAGAAGACGGTGGGTTCGACGGCGCGCAGCGGCGCCAGGCGTCAGGGCTCCTCAACCCGCTTCTCAGGATGCCGAGGATGCTCTCAGATGGGTTGTGGAGAGATCTCAAGCCTCCCAATTGCGTCATTCTCCACCAACCTGAAAGCAAGGCGAGGTCTTGCTTTTCCGGCGAGGGGAGGTGGCGGCCGGCGGCGCTGCGGGTGCAGCCGTCGGAGCAGGAGCAGAGGGAGTCGCGGAGCCTTCCCTGGCGCAGCTGGGTGCGATAGATCCGAGGCTAGGGCACCTTGGGTCTACTTGTATGCATTGGCACAAAATGCTAATAAGTCCTTCATCTAACACTATCTAGTGTCGGGTCCACTCGCAGGGACTTCATCTCACACAAAGGCCCCTCTCCAAAGAACCCTATTGGATTCTGCACATAAAATACAGGGACTCCTATGCAAAAACACTATTTTTCGCCGCTTTTCACGCTTTTAGAGGCCACCGGGTCGTCAAACTGAACAACCGACACTACCACGACGTCCGGCTCGACGAGATCTACAAGGTAGTGATTTTGGTTTGACGCATTCGATCCCCTACGATTTTAAAATCCAACAAATACGGCAAGATAAATAGTTCTGCACGCTTTACGATGCTTTCGGCTCGTCAAACGGAAATTTGGTCAACGCCACTGCGCTCAGAACGATGACGCCATTCAAATCGACTACCTGGATCGTCAGATTCGGACTCTAGACAGTCGATCGGCCGACGTTGGCTAGCGAGGGAATTAAATCAGGGTGTTACTATTCATTTCACTATTCACTTAAGTCGCGGGTTCCACTAGTTTCCTTGCTAAAATCAGGACGATCCGACCGTCGGATCGACAAACGGTCTATACCATTTTCACTCGATTCGATGAGACGGTCGCACTGGAGACCTCAGATTTCCGAGATCAGACCCGGATTGGAAAGGCGGAATTTGTGCATCGGAAACTGTGCCATTCGCATACCGGTACACATCCCTAAGGTTAAATTTTGTTTCCTCACCCACACTCACACTTGAATTTCACTCTTTATACGAACTCAAGTTTCTCGAGTGTTACATGATTAGTAGGAAAAGTCATCTCATAAGTTTGTAAAGCACCTACTAATTCCTCTACTCTCATCTCATCCGGATGACTAACGGTTTCAATGGCGGTAACCTTTGCCCTAAACCGTTCCGGAAGAGTCCGAAGTATATTTCTTACAACTCTCAACTCCGGGATCTTTTCTCCTAAATTAGCACAAGTGTTGATTATATCTTGGAGTCTTGTGTAATAATCCGTAAATAATTCATGCTCATCCATATGAATAGAGTCAAATTGACTTGTAATGTCACGCCCCGGGGTTTGTTTTAGCGGAAACGATTCGTAAAAGTCGAATGTTTGACGTGTAAATTTTTTTTTTGTTTAAAAGAGAACCCCTCTTCCCCGGCACGTGCCCAGACCCGCCACACATACAGGATCACTCTGCAAACGGACGGAGTCTCCCCTGTACGTGCACGGCGTGGCGTTCAGTACATGTTCCAACATACACAGCCAATCAATCACAACAATTAACCAGCATTCTAAACTAATAACAGAAGAGCTTATGGCCGGTCAATTTGGAAAGGATAAATCCACAGTTTTGAAAGAGCGCCTACCCGGCGCTTACGTTTTGAAAGCTAGTTTCGAAATTAGCATAAATCCACAAGGTTCGAAAGCGGTGCCCACCCGACACCAAGTTTTGAAATCCCTTTCGCAATCCATAAATCCACAGGGTTTGGAAACCAGTGCCCACACGACACTTAGATTTTAAAAAACGGTTTTCGCAATCTTTTCTTTGGCTTCTGCTTTTTTTTGATTTTTAAATGGCCGATAGAAATAAAAGGGAAAAATATTCCACCAGGGGCACTAAATGTAGCCCGTACCGACATCCATGCCGACCCCACGAGGGTATCGCGAACCACTCACATAACTACAAAGTAATGAAAAGCGAGAATAAAAGAATAAACACAGTCCAGGGTCCCCGGCGACCCAGCTGCTCCTGTCCCGTCCTCACCACCGCCTACCTCTCTCCCCGTCTGGACCCTGTCACGAAGTGGGATGTCAGTGACGCAGAAATAGTAAAGCATGAGAACATAGTAAAACAAACCGTGAAGACAACTGGAGCAACCACCCTTCCAAGGAGGAAAGGCAACCTGTACACCTGCATCCTGTAATACCCGGGCACGTCGGACAGCTAAACCGACGGCCCGCACCGTACCTGCAGAAACCCGACCACGCCGGACAACCTAAACCGACGGGTCGCACCGCTCGCACCTCGGCGCCTCAACCCCACCACTAATAAGGGGCCCCACTACGTCACCTCGTGGGTATACACGGGTCATAGACCACTTTTCCGGAAAAGCGCACCCTTTGCGGTGGCCAAACCGCGGGTGCGCGTGTGGCAACCTCGAGCCAAGTAACCGTAACCACCATCATGTCAGCATCATAATATAAATAACAAGAGTAATGAGGTAAATGGAGTAAAGTGCATAATCGAAAACGAGGTAATATTGCGCGCACTCGAAGGTGGCCCGCTGACATATAAGGGTTAAAAAGAGAATCACCGTCGGTAACTGACGCTAATCACTATAGCGATCCCACTAACATGCATAAGCTATCGCCCATCATTATTCAACCCCAGTACACTTAGAATAGACCCCGTCCAACATGATAGAATTTAGAGGCTAGGAATAAAGTAAATACAACCCACCTGAATGTAGGCCGATCCCGAACTCCCGCTAGACTACCGGGAGGCTGGTGCTGAACTGCTGGGCCCTGAACAGAGACTGTAGTCAGAACTAGACTCCCATATACCCGTCCCGACGACACGACAGTAACAGAGTGTTTATACGGGGCAATATTGCCGACTTACCGCACAGAATCTAATTCTCGATCAGTGAGGACCTACTGAACTCTAACAAGATGCCTAGTAGGCGTGTCAACGCTGTCTAAGGATAGCCAGTAAGTCCGAAACGCATTTAGTCCAAAAAGTATTTTAATTTGCCTAAAGTTATGCATTAGTCCGATGTTTCGACTCGTTCTCACAATCCGGGAGTCCAAAAGCTGCGCCGTAACTTTCAGCGCGTTTGTTACGACGAGACGGAGGCCGTGCTCACAATATTTGGGCCGAGACCAGGCCCGTTTACAAGTTGGCCCAAAAACACAAGGGCCCCAATTTAGTAATGTTGCGACTTAATATATACTTGGTCTGCATGTGATCTAACTGGAGCATGGTATACAGTAGGGACTGAGGGTAATGGGGCTCACCTTGCGCGTGTCGGAGGCCGGCCGGAGAGTCGCCGGAGCAAGATGGGGCAACCACCAAAGAATGAGCAAGGCTCGGCTTGGGCAAGTTGGGATCAAACCAGGCTCAGACCTGCAGCAAGGGTGAGCATCGGGTTACTTGGAGTCCCAGAAGGTCTCGGGTCCACGCGGGGTCGAGCCCCGGCGGCCGGAGGCGGCGACGGCCGGAGATGAGCCCGGGAGGCTTAGCTCGGGTGCAAGCTTTAAGACCAAACTACAGGGGGTCTCTGGCCTCAAAATAAAACCATGGAGTTCTTATAGTGGAGGTTTAGAGCCTACCTGTCGAGGTGGCCGGAGTCCGGAGCGCCGGAGTTGGCCGGGGACCGAAGCTAGGGGTTGCTCGGGTGCAATGCTGGAGGTAAGGATCCCGACGTTAGATCTTTCATGCAAGATGATGGGGGAGCTCTAGAAGGTCCAAGGAGCTTACCTGGGTGGTTCCCCGGTGCCGGGAAGCGCAGGCAAGGCGAGGTGGCAGAGCTCGGTTGAAGCTCCAATGCCCAACAATGGCGGTTTCAGGCCGACTTGCTCCGGGCCGGAGCAACTTGGACCAAAAGGGTCCACTCGATGCCAGGAGTCTTCGGGTGCAGTTGGCCGGCGATGGGAGGCAGCGGCGGCGTCCGGACGGCCGAGGTCGGCTAGTTTGAAGAAAACCAATTCCTAGGGCTTTCTCTGCGCGGCACCGATTCTGATCCGATCGAGCTCAGATCTTGTGGAGAGGTTGCAGTCGTCAAGATTACGAGGTTCACGGTGCTGATCGCGATCTCGAGGGTCGGATGAACGGCGGCGCGCCGGTCGGCCAGAAAACGATAATCTCCGGCGGGGTGGCTTCCGCCGGCGATCGGGACGACGGCTGTGGCTGGGTCTGCACCCGAGGGGTGGCCTCGATGTCAGGAGTGCAAGGGGTGTGCCCAAAAAGCCGAAATAAGAGAGAAGCGTCCCAAGAACTCACCTTCGCCGGAAAATTCAAGAAAAAGGAGAGGACGGCCGCGGCGGCGCACGGCGGCGGCGGCGCCCGGGTTCACCTCCACTCGGGTTCGCTATGCCGAGGGTCTCTCCAAAGGGGTTCTGGGATCAGCCAAGCTCCTCGTACGGGTCTCCCTTCCTCCAACCGAGAGGAAGAAGAAGGCTTGATTCCTTCTTCTCCGGCGACGGGGGAGACGGCGGCCGGTGCGGCTGGGTCCGAGGGGAGCGGCAGAGAGAGGAGTTTGTTGATGTTAGCGGCTAGGTCTAGGGTGTAGAGGCTTAGTTTCCTAGGGCATTGCGATTACACCCCTATATATGTATATATACATAGGTTGATCGAAATTGCAATATAACCCCTCTACAGTGGTATTTCACCCTAGGTCCCTCACAGCATCACTAATTTCTCACTTAGGTCCCTCCCTATACAGTGGCACGCTTTCCGAGGCACGTTTAATAGGGATTTAAAATGCAGAGTTCGCCTTTTTCGACGTATTTTACGCTTTTCGAGGTGATCCGGTCGTCGAAACGGAAATGGACTGCGCCATGACGTCCGGCTCGACGAGACCTATCAGGTAGCGATTTCTAATTTTCGAAACAACTGCCCGGATAAAATCTCGGTCCATAAATACTGTGTCCAAATACCGTTTTCGCGCTTTTCGAGATTCCAGAGTCGTCAAACAGAATTTTCGACTGCGCCATTGCGTTCAGAACAACGAACCGTTCGAAATGACTACCTGGATCACTATATTCGGATTCCGAACAGTGAATTAGTCAGCGTTGCAACCGCCGTAGTCCCGAAATTGAGGTTTACTGTTCATCTACAGTGGCCACTTAAGTGACACTGTGCACAGGCACTGTTACAATGATTGCGTTTATTTACTTGCTTCTTCATCGGTTTCAGGAAGATCCGCCGTCAGACCGAAAAGAGCTGAATATGAATCTCGCTCAGTTCGACGAGACGATCGCAACGGTCAACTCGGATTTCCAAGATCATGTCTGGATTGGAAAGTAGCCTTTTTGTCTCGGAAAGCGTGCAATTCGCACACTGGCAATTGACTAAATAAATCAACATAGGTCTTTTGAAATCAAAACCAGGTCAAAAATCTCACCTTTTTGGCTATTTATTAAAAATAAAATATTTCGAGTTCTCACATCACTTACAACTTAAAAGAAGTTTCGTCCCCGAAACTTACAACTTGAAGGAGTTTCATTCCCGAAGCTTACATCCTGAAGTCATACTCTGTGAAAAAGCTCAAAAAGCTTAATCGAGGGCTACAAGTCAGTCGCAAGGTATCTACAACTCTCAGGCTACTAATTTAGACCCAATCTGATACTCCCCATTACAGGTAGAGTATTTCCTCAGTTCTTTCGACAGTCCGTTGCCTGCAGCCAACGTGCTTACCAAAAGGAACAGCGAAATACCATAGATCTGTCGCCAACAACTAGTTGGGGACGTAACTCCTATCGGAAGGTATATCACATACCTCCCAACACGATCTCAGTGCTAAAAACATAACCTTTATCAAGGATTACTACCACCTCGTGGTCACAACCATCACCATGACTAACACATAGGCGAGTCCACGTCGATCCACAAAATCTGTGCAAACGGTGGGGTCAATTTGCTCCGCCCCCAAACAGGGTTACTATCGGCCCATAGGCCAACGAATAAGACACGGAGACACTGAAGGGTCAGCAACTTGTTCACACCCCTAAGCAAACTGTGAGGCTAGTGCAACAATAGCAGTCATCTACTGCTGTGCCATCAGCTGGACGATTACGAAGAGAACGTGATTTAACCCTTACCACCGTAACTGATCCGAGCACTCTGGATCCATTGAAACATCAAGCCCACGGGCCGAACCCTGCCGCGGCTAACCCTGCACTAACAATGATCCCAAAATCAGAGTGCGTACGACTAATAACCGAAACAGCGAGACTCAACTGTGTGAAACACACTCGGGGCGCCAAACCATTATGCCAATACCACTGCGCTCTCTCGTGAACGCAAGTCACCCTAGGGCTCGCTCCTAACCAAATACCCAGGTATCGAACCGGGGAATGCAGACTTTCGTGCATCGGAGACTGTGCAATTCACGTACCGGTGTGCAAATCGCTAAGGTTAGATCTGCTTCCTCGCCCGTAAGCACAACCCGACCGGAACAGTCGACGAAACGAAAGGTAGAGCTAAAAGGCAGGGGGGGGGGGGGCTCGCAAGGGTCTGGTAGGGTCGGGTTGCTCCGGCCCAAACGGTGCTTCTGTCATTCCCTATTTCGGGACGACGCGTCGTCTGCCGGGCGGGCCGGGGGAGTCCGCCCACAGTCCTTGGGCCAGCGTCGCACCGCGTGTTGGGGTGGGGGTTTGCTGTCTAAAGAGTCCGCGCATCGTTGGTCGTCGGGCGAGTTCTTTGTCTGCACGGGGGCCGCCGCGCTCTCTGTTCCTCTTGGCGGTGGTGGCACGGCGGCGGAGGCGGGGGGTGGGCCCCTGGGGCAGGAGAGGTGATTGTGATCTGGCAAGCCGCACCGGTTACAATAGTGGTACCTCCAAGTGCATTCCGTCACTGGGTGCGCGCCCTTGCAGATGACGCAGGGTCCCGGTTGGCACGTGCGCGCTCCCCTTAAGCCCTCGTTCGACCTTCGGTGCTTGCGTCGGGCGTGGATTAGGTCGGCTCTCTGGATCGGTGCCCCCTTGAGGGGTGGAGGCGGCGGTCCCTTGGCTCGACATGTCGCGGCGCCGGGGGTCTTCTGACAGACGGCTTCAGAGGGCACTCGTAACGCGTGTGGCCCGGCCTGCCACATCGGAAACAGTGTCCGTCCCGCCACGGGCAGCTCGTCATGAGGTGTGCGTTGCCGCATATGACGCACGGTTTCTGCGGCCTAGGTCTCTCCTCCTCCGTCGTCTGCCCGAGGTTCTGCCCGGCTCTCGGGCGTTTGCTCGCCCGGCCCCTCCGATGGGGGTCCCCGGCCGACTCGGGTAAGAGCATTCCTGCCGGCGCACTCTGCGTTGGCGTGCACGGTCAGGTTAGTAGCCTCCTGGACGGCGGGAGGGCCCGTCGTGGCATCCCGGGAGGGGCAACGCTTCTGCTTGCCGCCCCGGAACCGGTCGACGCCCTCGAGTTCCTGTGTCAGCACGCTCAGGCGCTCCGCGAGAGTCAGTAGTTGCCCAGCCACGTCGCGCAGCTGGTTGCGGAGCAGGCGATTGGCTTCGTCGGCGATATCCATTTCCGTCGTCGGTTGCTGGCTGAGTCGGCCCTCGATCTGTATGCACACAAAGAAGGTCGGCTTTAGTCTTTGCTAATCATCAACGGTACAACGCACCACTTAGCGGGGGAAAGGACTCGGACTCTGACTCTGTGTCCCCGGCCGATGATCTAATACGGGCCATGTCTGTCGCACGCCACAAGAGTCAACCCTAGCCCACCTTACTAACAATAACCATAAGGTGAAAGAAAGGACTCAACTCCCCCCCCCCCCCCGGTCCCTCACGTTCTACAGTCCTATGCCCTACCCGTTTCATTTGTATGTAGGCATGCGAGGTTTGTCCACGGATGTCGGCACTAACTGTTGTGATTGAAAGAACTCTCTGATACCATTTAATCTGTCACGCCCCGGGGTTGTTTTTAGCGGAAACGATTCATAAAAGTCGAATGTTTGACGTGTAAATTTTTTTTTTGTTTAAAAGAGAACCCCTCTTCCCCGGCACGTGCCCAGACCCGCCACACATACAGGATCACTCTGCAAACGGACGGAGTCTCCCCTGTACGTGCACGGCGTGGCGTTCAGTACATGTTCCAACATACACAGCCAATCAATCACAACAATTAACCAGCATTCTAAACTAATAACAGAAGAGCTTATGGCCGGTCATTTGGAAAGGATAAATCCACAGTTTTGAAAGAGCGCCTACCCGGCGCTTACGTTTTGAAAGCTAGTTTCGAAATTAGCATAAATCCACAAGGTTCGAAAGCGGTGCCCACCCGACACCAAGTTTTGAAATCCCTTTCGCAATCCATAAATCCACAGGGTTTGGAAACCAGTGCCCACACGACACTTAGATTTTAAAAAACGTTTTCGCAATCTTTTCTTTGGCTTCTGCTTTTTTTTTGATTTTTAAATGGCCGATAGAAATAAAAGGGAAAAATATTCCACCAGGGGCACTAAATGTAGCCCGTACCGACATCCATGCCGACCCCACGAGGGTATCGCGAACCACTCACATAACTACAAAGTAATGAAAAGCGAGAATAAAAGAATAAACACAGTCCAGGGTCCCCGGCGACCCAGCTGCTCCTGTCCCGTCCTCACCACCGCCTACCTCTCTCCCCGTCTGGACCCTGTCACGAAGTGGGATGTCAGTGACGCAGAAATAGTAAAGCATGAGAACATAGTAAAACAAACCGTGAAGACAACTGGAGCAACCACCCTCCCAAGGAGGAAAGGCAACCTGTACACCTGCATCCTGTAATACCCGGGCACGTCGGACAGCTAAACCGACGGCCCGCACCGTACCTGCAGAAACCCGACCACGCCGGACAACTAAACCGACGGGTCGCACCGCTCGCACCTCGGCGCCTCAACCCCACCACTAATAAGGGGCCCCACTACGTCACCTCGTGGGTATACACGGGTCATAGACCACTTTTCCGGAAAAGCGCACCCTTTGCGGTGGCCAAACCGCGGGTGCGCGTGTGGCAACCTCGAGCCAAGTAACCGTAACCACCATCATGTCAGCATCATAATATAAATAACAAGAGTAATGAGGTAAATGAAGTAAAGTGCATAATCGAAAACGAGGTAATATTGCGCGCACTCGAAGGTGGCCCGCTGACATATAAGGGTTAAAAAGAGAATCACCGTCGGTAACTGACGCTAATCACTATAGCGATCCCACTAACATGCATAAGCTATCGCCCATCATTATTCAACCCCAGTACACTTAGAATAGACCCCGTCCAACATGATAGAATTTAGAGGCTAGGAATAAAGTAAATACAACCCACCTGAATGTAGGCCGATCCCGAACTCCCGCTAGACTACCGGGAGGCTGGTGCTGAACTGCTGGGCCCTGAACAGAGACTGTAGTCAGAACTAGACTCACATATACCCGTCCCGACGACACGACAGTAACAGAGTGTTTATACGGGGCAATATTGCCGACTTACCGCACAGAATCTAATTCTCGATCAGTGAGGACCTACTGAACTCTAACAAGATGCCTAGTAGGCGTGTCAACGCTGTCTAAGGATAGCCAGTAAGTCCGAAACGCATTTTAGTCCAAAAAGTATTTTAATTTGCCTAAAGTTATGCATTAGTCCGATGTTTCGACTCGTTCTCACAATCCGGGAGTCCAAAAGCTGCGCCGTAACTTTCAGCGCGTTTGTTACGACGAGACGGAGGCCGTGCTCACAATATTTGGGCCGAGACCAGGCCCGTTTACAAGTTGGCCCAAAACACAAGGGCCCCAATTTAGTAATGTTGCGACTTAATATATACTTGGTCTGCATGTGATCTAACTGGAGCATGGTATACAGTAGGGACTGAGGGTAATGGGGCTCACCTTGCGCGTGTCGGAGGCCGGCCGGAGAGTCGCCGGAGCAAGATGGGGCAACCACCAAAGAATGAGCAAGGCTCGGCTTGGGCAAGTTGGGATCAAACCAGGCTCAGACCTGCAGCAAGGGTGAGCATCGGGTTACTTGGAGTCCCAGAAGGTCTCGGGTCCACGCGGGGTCGAGCCCCGGCGGCCGGAGGCGGCGACGGCCGGAGATGAGCCCGGGAGGCTTAGCTCGGGTGCAAGCTTTAAGACCAAACTACAGGGGTCTCTGGCCTCAAAATAAAACCATGGAGTTCTTATAGTGGAGGTTTAGAGCCTACCTGTCGAGGTGGCCGGAGTCCGGAGCGCCGGAGTTGGCCGGGGACCGAAGCTAGGGGTTGCTCGGGTGCAATGCTGGAGGTAAGGATCCCGACGTTAGATCTTGCATGCAAGATGATGGGGGAGCTCTAGAAGGTCCAAGGAGCTTACCTGGGTGGTTCCCCGGTGCCGGGAAGCGCAGGCAAGGCGAGGTGGCGGAGCTCGGTTGAAGCTCCAATGCCCAACAATGGCGGTTTCCGGCCGACTTGCTCCGGGCCGGAGCAACTTGGACCAAAAGGGTCCACTCGATGCCAGGAGTCTTCGGGTGCAGTTGGCCGGCGATGGGAGGCAGCGGCGGCGCCGGACGGCCGAGGTCGGCTAGTTTGAAGAAAACCAATTCCTAGGGCTTTCTCGCGCGGCACCGATTCTGATCCGATCGAGCTCAGATCTTGTGGAGAGGTTGCAGTCGTCAAGATTACGAGGTTCAACGGTGCTGATCGCGATCTCGAGGGTCGGATGACGGCGGCGCGCGCGGTCGGCCAGAAAAACGATAATCTCCGGCGGGGTGGCTTCCGCCGGCGATCGGGACGACGGCTGTGGCTGGGTCTGCACCCGAGGGGTGGCCTCGATGTCAGGAGTGCAAGGGGTGTGCCCAAAAGCCGAAATAAAGAGAAGCGTCCCAAGAACTCACCTTCGCCGGAAATTCAGAAAAAAGAGAGGACGGCCGCGGCGGCGCACGGCGGCGGCGGCGCCCGGGTTCACCTCCACTCGGTGTTCCGCTATGCCGAGGGTCTCTCCAAAGGGGTCTGGGATCAGCCAAGCTCCTCGTACGGGTCTCCCTTCCTCCACCGAGAGGAAGAAGAAGGCTTGATTCCTTCTTCTCCGGCGACGGGGGAGACGGCGGCCGGGGCGGCTGGGTCCGAGGGGAGCGGCAGAGGAGAGGATTTGTTGATGTTAGCGGCTAGGTCTAGGGTGTAGAGGCTTAGGTTTCCTAGGGCATTGCGATTACACCCCTATATATGTATATATACATAGGTTGATCGAAATTGCAATATAACCCCGCTACAAGTGGTATTTTCACCCTAGGTCCCTCACAGCATCACTAATTTCTCACTTAGGTCCCTCCCTACA